>AP025052.1:7405035-7707928 GCA_036186865.1 Eustoma russellianum
GACACACACACGTGTTTATGATATAGCTTTATGGAATTGGAATTGCTGTCGTGATGAGTCAGGGCCGATTGCCCTTGATGGCAGTGGCCATGTAATGTTGTATATTTATATGTAAAATATAGTATAAAATATTAATTATGTGTGATGTGTTTTTGAATAAATTTATGGGGTATGGAAATTAGTTTACGGCCGAATTAATTATACCTTTGTGAAAATCTTTGTATTCGGCCAGTAATATTATTTTGGAATCTAATGAATATTATGTATAGCATATTAATGTGTGACCGAGTATATATATATGTGTGTGTGTATATAGTAGAATATAAGTATATATGTGAATAAATAATCGCTGGCCGAATTAAAATGTGCAAATGATATGGACCTAATAATGTGGTATTTCTCAGGGGTACTGGACGTGTGGCTGTTAATTGTGTATAATAGGTAGTTTTGTAGATATAATATATATAACTAAGTTATAATGGTAAATTTTGGTAATAGAGTGTATATTGGCCGAGTACATAAACATAAGCGTCATATTATGCACTGATTGTAGGCTGAGGATTATTTCGGTACAAGAAACGCGTAAGTATAAGTGCGTATATGTACGTGTATTGGCGCAGGCATATACGTGAGTATACTTATACGTAGAAAATAAGTTGGAATTGAAACGGTAATAAAATGGTAAACGAATAAGTATAACGGTAAATGAAAAGGTGTTTAAAGTTGTACTTGTCAACTTCCTGGATTAAGTGTGGAAGTTAAAGTTTTTGTCCTTTTCTAAAGCAATCATCCGAGGCCTTTAGGAAGAAAAGAAGGATTTGCCCAACACCAAGCATGGAGGTCAGCGGGGTTGGGAAGAAGAGATTTCTGCGTATGAAGTTAATTCGTCAAAATGTAGGTGCCTTTTCCCCCTCAAACGGATATGAGTCATGCATGCTTTGATGGTATACTAATGTGTTTCGTTGTTTAATTGTTTAAGTTGTAAATTTTGTTTCGTTGTTTTTATTTGTTTAAGTTGTAAATTTTGTATATGTTGGAAAGCATGAGATATATTGTTTATGTCTGCTATGTGCGTGTATGTGTGTGAAATTGGTGGTATGATTGAATCGAAAACAAAATACCCTTAAAGAATTGGGGAAAAAAGGGAACTTTTACATTAGGATCCTTTAAAAAAGTTGTGTTTTGGCCTTATAATAGGTTCCTATAGACTGGAAATAGGAGAAAATGGGGGTTGGGATCGAAAAACAAATCACAACGCGGGTTGTCACTGGTGGAGCAGCCATTAAATAAATAAATAATTAATTAAAGTAAGACGGAGAATATGCCAGCCAGCGGACCGGGTCGACTGGCCAGCGGGTCGGACCAAAGGCGGCCTATTAACCTCTCAAAAAAAAATGTGTATAGGGTCTGGCGGATCAGACCAGGAAAATATAATTAAATACCAATAAAATCCAAATAAATTTCAGAAAGTATAAAAGGTTAAAATTAAATTATCTTCACTTAATTTCTGAAGTTTGGTAAATTTAAGTAATTAAAAATTAATAGTAATAAATAGAATTAAATAAAGGAAACACAGGAGAAATTAGTAGAAAATTCTAGTAAATTAATACAAGCTAAAGAAAAACGAGGGAGGTGATAAATAACAACTTTCCAATATTCAAAAATTTCGCAAAGCCAAATATTGAGTGCCGGAGGATGGTGAGGATTGTCCAGGGGCCTCAGGCGATTGTGTTTTTGCATTCATGGCACGTGCATTGCATGATGGCGGGTCGTGACGTACTGGTCACGGACGCTCAGGATGGTGTACGGTGGCGGGGCCACGACACTCAGGATGGTGTGCAGTGGCGCGGCCACGCACACTCAGTATGGTGACTGTGGGGTGTACGACCTGCAGCCACTCAGTAGGACCCGGGTTCATGCATTGCACGGTATAGATATCGGCATTCTGTGTGACATGACTTTGTTGCATGTGACACGTTGATTGAGCATGCATCACGTACTTGCGCATTTTTATGTGGAGTGCTTTACTTACCGCATTTACTTTATCTTATGCATGTTATCTTATATGTATGTGCTATATGTTATATCATGTTTATGTGCTATGTGGCTGTATCATTTCGGTATGTACGTTTTGTATTTGTTTGAGGCGGGCATCTACTGGGTGATTTCTGTCACTCACCCCTACTTCCCAGGTGAGCCGGATGAGGACTACGAGCACATCTTTGTTGAGGACGGGACGGACATAGCTGAGTGGGCTGGTTGATAGCTGCAGTTAGGATACGAGGGGAACTCTGCAGCTGATTTTTGGTAGTTATCTTTTGGGGATTTTCACAGACTTCTTTATTACTTTTATTATCAGAATTTTTATTCAGTAATGTAATGACAATTATTGGAGTTTAATTTAAGTTATGATTTACGTTTCCGCGAGAAAAATTTCTACGTCATTTCTGACATGTAAGAGATCGATTTGACGCCTTGTATTCTCCTTAGTGAGATACGGTGGGTGCATTGTTCCCGATGCTAGGGCTCGGGAGCAGGGCGCTACAGGTGGTATCAGAGCCGAGGCTTCAGATCCGCCTCGGAAACGCAGGTTTAATTAGATCACTTAGACATAAGTTATGATCTTTTAAAAAAATTTCGATTTTACCCCTAATAAACAAAGTAGACTTAAGATATGATCTTAGACCTAGGTTATGATCGGGTTATGGGAGGTGTGTGCCGATGGTGAGCTTTCCTTGTCTAACTATCGATTTATCGGCGTTCAACCTTTCGATTTATTTTTGACTAATGCGATTTCTTCTCATGAACTCTGATAACAGGAAATGCCTCCACGACGTGAGCCAGCTGGGAACGGTGGGGAGAACCACCAAAATCAGGGATCATCCCCAAGCACTTGAAGCTGTCATAGTCACCATGACCAGCACCTTAGCACAGCGGCACCAGCTGCTGAACTAGCATGCACCGCCTCCACCACCATTGCACTCAGACCTGAGATTCTTCGAGAAGGAGATGCAGAGGAATGATGGCGCAGCACAACTGACACCGCCGATCACTTGGATCTAATTTCAAAATGAGTTTAAGAAGTACTACGTGTTCGACAGTGCAATCTTTCAGAGCATGGCTCTAGATCCACAGCGGAAGCATAGATTTAGGCTATGATATTAGGAATTAAGTTACGATTTTGCCCATAAGTCAGATCTTAGACATAAGTACCGATTTTTAGTCGTAAGTAATGATTATGTATTAAGCATGTTATTAGAAATAAGACGTGCCCTTAAGAGGCTAAATGATGACCTTGCCTGTAAGTTACGATTTTAGACTTAGGGGATGACGATACGAAATATCGGCTCTAGAAATTAAGCGGTGATCTGAACAACTTAAGTTAAAGATTTATGATAAAAGGTACGCAGGTGGATTTTTCATTTGACATTAACGGGTTACTTAGAAAAATTATACGAAGTATTGGACTATTAGTTTTCAAATAGTTAAACGTTTTCTTATAAGCACGTATATCGATATATATTCTATATTTCAAAGGTATATCAAAGATTTTTGCTACTAAATATTTTAAATAGTTTCGTTTTTTATATAGTCTATTAACTTTACAAGTCTATACTCCTTTCTAAACTCGTATAACCATCTAATGGAATTTCGGCCACTCCTGACAAAAATTGATATATATTTTAAAATAATGATGTTTCGAAGAATGATATGTTTACATATTCCTTACAGTTCTCAAACTTTTGTTTAGCTATATTTATTTTGCCAGAATAAATTTTATTTGTCAACTATCGATTTTGCAAGCATTTTACCCATTTAAATGTTTTTGGATATATTTATCTGCTTGCGATGAACTTACTTAATTTTGTGAAGCGGAAATAGTTTCAAAATATATGTACTTATTTTGAAAAAAAAAGAGAGGTACCGCATTCAAAATTGTTTAAAAAAAAAAAGTTTATGATTGTTGTGTCTCAATTGTTTTAAGGTAGTTTTGACCGTAATTCTTTTGCGAACTAGTTATATGATTGTTTAATAGGTGGTCATTCGAGACACCGTGCTGCGAAAACAAGTGATATTTTGGTTATGTGGTTACAAAAATTAGAATGGATATTATTTTAAACAGTTAAAGGCATATTCCAAATTGTAGCTACGTAAGCTACTTTTCTTTTAAGTTGAAGAAAAAAATGTGTCCATATACATACTTCGTATATTAGGTTGTGGATAATATCTCTGAGAAAAGTAAGGACATGAGCATATAAACAGTTTGTAAGTACATAAGCACTGATTTTAGAGGGCTGCTGATGACCCAGATATAAGCACGATATTAAATGACGATTTGGTTATAGAACCCTTTGTATGATGACAATACCCTTAAAGTTGATTCGATAATCATAGATAACTTAGGTAATGATTTTAACAAGCGAAGGGCAATGGATTAGAAATTATCATGTTTGTGTACAAGGAATGATTTTGAGGCCTTAGCCTATGATAAGGAAATGGAACGGTTAATGTATCGAAATATGTAATGGATATTCAGTACGGTTATTATCTAGGTGAATGGAATAAGTAGAACCATACTAAGCCATTGATTACGTCATACGCAAGTTTCGAGGACGAAACTTATTGTAACGGGAGAGGAATATTATGCCCGTTACTTTTGGAGAAAAAAAAGGGTATATAAAATATTTATGTGTGTAGATATATATTAAAACACTTATCCTAACTAGATTAGAATTAAAAGAGTAAGTTGATAATCAAATTCCAAAAGAGATTAGGATTACCCAAATTGAACTTCATCTATTAGGAAACCTCCTAACACAACACCTACCTAAATACTTCTATATACCGTATACAACACAATTTATTCTCCAAAACCCCTTTTCTACCCGGCTGCCCTTCCCCTCCCTCGATTTTCCCTTAAGCTCGGCAGCAGCAGCAACAATGAAATTCCCAGCAACTGAGGGCTGCGTGGTGCCCTCTTCCACCACCCATTTTTTTTGATGCCAGCAGCTAGGACAAAATCAAGGTAAATACAATGTTTCTATATAAATATGTGTATAGATATTTATATAGAAACAATCGGCCAGCTTGGTTGGAGCAATAAGAAATCAATTCTTGTCTGTGTTCAACCCCAGTTCGTGTACGGTATAGTATAAGCGAGACAGAGGCAAGTACTCTTATTATATTTGCTATGATTTTCCAATATTATGATGTTATTTTCGTATCAAATCGGATTATGCATGTTGTATTTGTGGTTACATAGATGGTTAATATATACGTGTATATGCCTACTTGTATGTATCGATTGATATATATATATATATATATATATATATATATATATATATATATATATATATATATAGACACACACACGTGTTTATGATATAGCTTTATGGAATTGGAATTGCTGTCGTGATGAGTCAGGGCCGATTGCCCTTGATGGCAGTGGCCATGTAATGTTGTATATTTATATGTAAAATATAGTATAAAATATTAATTATGTGTGATGTGTTTTTGAATAAATTTATGGGGTATGGAAATTAGTTTACGGCCGAATTAATTATACCTTTGTGAAAATCTTTGTATTCGGCCAGTAATATTATTTTGGAATCTAATGAATATTATGTATAGCATATTAATGTGTGACCGAGTATATATATATGTGTGTGTGTATATAGTAGAATATAAGTATATATGTGAATAAATAATCGCTGGCCGAATTAAAATGTGCAAATGATATGGACCTAATAATGTGGTATTTCTCAGGGGTACTGGACGTGTGGCTGTTAATTGTGTATAATAGGTAGTTTTGTAGATATAATATATATAACTAAGTTATAATGGTAAATTTTGGTAATAGAGTGTATATTGGCCGAGTACATAAACATAAGCGTCATATTATGCACTGATTGTAGGCTGAGGATTATTTCGGTACAAGAAACGCGTAAGTATAAGTGCGTATATGTACGTGTATTGGCGCAGGCATATACGTGAGTATACTTATACGTAGAAAATAAGTTGGAATTGAAACGGTAATAAAATGGTAAACGAATAAGTATAACGGTAAATGAAAAGGTGTTTAAAGTTGTACTTGTCAACTTCCTGGATTAAGTGTGGAAGTTAAAGTTTTTGTCCTTTTCTAAAGCAATCATCCGAGGCCTTTAGGAAGAAAAGAAGGATTTGCCCAACACCAAGCATGGAGGTCAGCGGGGTTGGGAAGAAGAGATTTCTGCGTATGAAGTTAATTCGTCAAAAATGTAGGTGCCTTTTCCCCCTCAAACGGATATGAGTCATGCATGCTTTGATGGTATACTAATGTGTTTCGTTGTTTAATTGTTTAAGTTGTAAATTTTGTTTCGTTGTTTTTATTTGTTTAAGTTGTAAATTTTGTATATGTTGGAAAGCATGAGATATATTGTTTATGTCTGCTATGTGCGTGTATGTGTGTGAAATTGGTGGTATGATTGAATCGAAAACAAAATACCCTTAAAGAATTGGGGAAAAAAAGGGAACTTTTACATTAGGATCCTTTAAAAAAGTTGTGTTTTGGCCTTATAATAGGTTCCTATAGACTGGAAATAGGAGAAAATGGGGGTTGAGATCGAAAAACAAATCACAACGCGGGTTGTCACTGGTGGAGCAGCCATTAAATAAATAAATAATTAAAGTAAGACGGAGAATATGCCAGCCAGCGGACCGGGTCGACTGGCCAGCGGGTCGGACCAAAGGCGGCCTATTAACCTCTCAAAAAAATGTGTATAGGGTCTGGCGGATCAGACCAGGAAAATATAATTAAATACCAATAAAATCCAAATAAATTTCAGAAAGTATAAAAGGTTAAAATTAAATTATCTTCACTTAATTTCTGAAGTTTGGTAAATTTAAGTAATTAAAAATTAATAGTAATAAATAGAATTAAATAAAGGAAACACAGGAGAAATTAGTAGAAAATTCTAGTAAATTAATACAAGCTAAAGAAAAACGAGGGAGGTGATAAATAACAACTTTCCAATATTCAAAAATTTCACAAAGCCAAATATTGAGTGCCGGAGGATGGTGAGGATTGTCCAGGGGCCTCAGGCGATTGTGTTTTTGCATTCATGGCACGTGCATTGCATGATGGCGGGTCGTGACGTACTGGTCACGGACGCTCAGGATGGTGTACGGTGGCGGGGCCACGACACTCAGGATGGTGTGCAGTGGCGCGGCCACGCACACTCAGTATGGTGACTGTGGGGTGTACGACCTGCAGCCACTCAGTAGGACCCGGGTTCATGCATTGCACGGTATAGATATCGGCATTCTGTGTGACATGACTTTGTTGCATGTGACACGTTGATTGAGCATGCATCACGTACTTGCGCATTTTTATGTGGAGTGCTTTACTTACCGCATTTACTTTATCTTATGCATGTTATCTTATATGTATGTGCTATATGTTATATCATGTTTATGTGCTATGTGGCTGTATCATTTCGGTATGTACGTTTTGTATTTGTTTGAGGCGGGCATCTACTGGGTGATTTCTGTCACTCACCCCTACTTCCCAGGTGAGCCGGATGAGGACTACGAGCACATCTTTGTTGAGGACGGGACGGACATAGCTGAGTGGGCTGGTTGATAGCTGCAGTTAGGATACGAGGGGAACTCTGCAGCTGATTTTTGGTAGTTATCTTTTGGGGATTTTCACAGACTTCTTTATTACTTTTATTATCAGAATTTTTATTCAGTAATGTAATGACAATTATTGGAGTTTAATTTAAGTTATGATTTACGTTTCCGCGAGAAAAATTTCTACGTCATTTCTGACATGTAAGAGATCGATTTGACGCCTTGTATTCTCCTTAGTGAGATACGGCGGGTGCATTGTTCCCGATGCTAGGGCTCGGGAGCAGGGCGCTACAGGCACCGAATTGACACAATTGCATGCTGAAGGAAGCAGGCACAGGCGAACATGGCTATATATATTATGCTGTCTTATTGGCTGACTTTTGTATTGAGTTATCTCTCCAATGATATAAATATGTACACTTTGGCAAGGTTTTAATGCGTCATATCATATATGATTGGAGGATGACAATCATCACTGCTTTATATTTCCATTTTTCATGTGATATACATTGTTGTAATCTGGTTTCCTCCGCCAAAAGTAAGGCTTCATTTTAATAAAATATGATTTATCTAATATATATATATATATATATATATATATATATATATATATATATATTATATAAGATCATGCACTGTGAAATGTAGTTAGGGGTATAATCTTAAGTAAAAGATGATATAGAATCATAGAAGAATTGTTAGGAAGCCCATTTATTATAAATCACTCTACCTCTAAATAAGATGATCACCACAGATTAAATGCCAGCCACTTGAACAGACATAATTTGTATAATTTTGAGCAAGTTACGTTGTCTGCACTGGCTGATGCTATATAAAGCGCAATTTATTGCATACCGAAGCTTTTATTGTTAATGCAACAGATATTACTAATATATATGCGAAACAACCACGAATTTTAAGTTATCTCATCAACATAAACAATATCCTACGGTAAAATGTTAAATCTCTGGTTTTAGGAGTCTACATCATTTCAACTTCAAAAGACTACTAGAGGATCAAATCATGAATCCAACGATCATCTAAAATAATAAGACTTTAACAACAAATTCATGTAAATTGTCCACTGTAAATTAGATTAGCAATCATAATTCAGCCAAGTACATAATCCTGAATAATATCAAAAAAACAATGAAGTAAATGAAACCAATTCATCATTCAGCCAAGTACACAAATTGTTTGAAAAAGTCAAAGAACGGATATTATCCCAATTAAACCTTTTTTTTTTTTGCATTTTCTCTAAAGAAACTATAAAAAAAAGTACCGAGGATCCACATTGGATTCCTTTGGGACCTGCAACTTGACCTTAATGCACATCTCACTAAGCACTGTGAAAATCCATGTACGCACCGAATTTCAGTGGGCCCAGGTGACTTTCCAACGTGTTAATATTTCTATTATGTGAGTTCTTATGTAAAGTCCTCGTCAATTTAGAAGACTTCTAAACTCCTGAGTTGCATATAATAGAATATTCATTGCAAAGCAATGGGCCTTCAGAGGGATAGGATCCCCTCACCGCAAGGGGGATACAGTGACGCGTGACCGCGCGACACGTGGTAGTAAGGAGGGAGTGGTGAGGTTAGATGCCGGTGACCCTCATCTAGCCTCACCACCCCCTTTACTGTCACGTATCGCGTGGTCATAAAGAGGGTGAGGAAAGTGAAGATTAGGAGATTTCAACCCGCTTTCAGATACCTCAGTCACAGTTAGAAAATCTCCATGCCACCGTCAAACTTTATCATAGGGAATAAACGTCATACACAAAAATGTCATATATCTTAATTGTTATTAGTTAATGAATTATTAACATTTTGAACACGGTAAAAGTAACAAATTAAAAAATTTGGGGTCCTGTTTCATTAAGGCTTTTAGAGATGATATGATATTTATAGAGATAGTTGTTTTGATGTTGTCTGAACCAAAGAGTCAATTTAGAGTAGATAGTTTGTATGGACTCTTTATACATTAATTCTTCAATCTAAAATACGACTTAACTCCTAATTTTCATGAAATTTCACACGGACTGCCGTTAAATCAATTGCAATTGCTGCAGTTGTGTTCTGATTTAAACCACCGCCTTAGCAACACACCAGTTTGCGGGGCGTGCCTTCAGTTACAAGATGGCTGCCTGCACGCGCTGCGGGACTGTACCGAGGCAAGGGGGTTATGGAAAAAAGTAATAGCGACTCAACATTAGCGGACTTTTTTTGATAAGCCTTTAGATATCACTGGGTGGATTGATGCAAACTTGAACGGAGGGGAGGCAGGCTACAATTCACCGACAGGATGGCCATACATCTTTCGGGAGACTGTTGCAACCATCTGGAATTTGAGAAATAAGAAGCTATACGATGACGAGTTCGTGCAACCGGAAGATCATATCATGATGCATCAGATTTTTGAGCGAGCACGGAACATTAGACTAGCTGGGATCGCACTGCGTGTGTCCATAGTTGTATGTAAACACTGTAGGAGTCTTTTGCTGTAATTACTCACAAGTTACTGCTATATATATAAAAAGTGATCCTTTTCCGCGAAAAAAAAGTCAAATCCAGAAAACTTTAACTAGGTGGGCCCCTTATGCATGATCCGATTCCCAACCAATAAACTACGGCAGTTCAGTCACGCGCGTGGCAGGTGACTTCAGCAGCCAACTGGAACACACGTTGAGAGTTTTTTTTTTGGTTTGTTTTCTTTTGCAAAGGTTGAGAGTTTTTTTTTGTTTGTTTTCTTTTGCAAAGGTTGAGAGTTTTTTTTGTTTGTTTTCTTTTGCAAAGGTTGAGAGTTTTTTTTTTTGAATACAAAAGGTTGAGAGCTGAGAGTAATGTCTTGGGAGAAACAAAAATTTTACGATGGTCAATGACCAAGTATGATTAGTTGGTCACTGACCAATGAAATTTGTAAAAAAAATTATGGACTCCTTGTTTGACCAATCACTCACTTGCTTATATATAGATAAAACTTATTTGTCATCTTGATCAATAACCAAAATAAAATTTAGGTGGGAGAAAAAGGTCACTACGACTTTATTTGTACTAACGATCATATCCGGTCGATGCACAGCAAATAGAAACATTTAATGTATACAGAAATACAGATTTTCAAATATAATAATACTAAAATACCTATACTATATGCCTTTGCTTGAAAAGAAAAATATAACAAAGAAACTGTTCCACTCTACTTTAATGTTAAAGATCAAAACTTTGAACAATAGTATACAAATTGTTTTTATTCACAAAGATAACAAAAATTGGTACACCCCTAAATTGCATAAACGGTAAGGCAAATACAATATAAATCATATTCTATAAAAATGATAACAAAACAATAAAGAAAAACATATGGTCACATACATTACTTAGATATATTAAAAATGCATAACATTTCATTAAAATTATGTGTCGACGTTAAATACAGTAAGTTGTAGGGTCCAGTTTTCAATTGATAAGATGCAAGTGACACCACCTGATATCCGATGAATATTGATACCTTAATTTTGTTATTTAAAATGACATCTTATCTATACACAAATATGTCATGTGTATATATATATATATATGTATATGTGTGTGTACATGTATGTATGTATTTACATGTATATACAGGTGATGTCAAACTTAGAAAAAGGAATAAGAACTTAATAGTTATTTATACAAAACTTAGAAAACGGGTTTTAAAGCAACTGGTAATGCTGCTGTTTTGTGACCTTGAGGTCATGAGTTCAAGACGTAGAAATAGCCTCTTACACAAAGTGTATGATAAGACTGTGTACATCTGATCGCGAAGCGATTCGTCTCCTCCCTAGACCCCGCACAAACGCGAGAGTTTAATGTACAGATAAGTTATTTATACAAAACAGGGCAGGAGAGTAATATAAAGTAGTAGATTATTTTTTAAAATTTCACATCTGAAAATGGTGACAGTTGTAAATTGAAAAAGATTATCCGTGGTAGTATAAGATTCACTTCCAACTTGTTATTATTGTAACAAAAAAAAAAAAAATCCACTTGGTTCGAGAAAAGAACAAAACAAATTCTTTTTTTTAAAAGAAAACAAATACTTAGACGTGGGGTTTATGTTATTACTTTCTTTCCAATTAAATTTCATTTATGATTTTGACAAATAAATTTGTTTATGTTGAAAAGAAAATATTAATACAAATAAATTTTTTAAAATCAACAGAATTTTATTTTTGTACAGGAAAGTCTTCAAGTTTCATTCTAAGATGAAACCGTCACAACAACAACAACATTACATATTGGTTTAGAGACTCCCAATTATGCCGAGGTATGAAACGTCACATGCATTCTTATACAGACATGCTGCAAGTGCCAAATGCGTTCACTAAATAGAAATCCAAAACAGATCTCAAATCAAACGAGTTTCCCATTCTGCAAGAAACTATAGATAAAAGAATTGGTATATAATAATAATTTGATATTTAAATGTTGGTTCCGAAGGGTACCTAAGGTTCTCGGTAGGGGTGTTAACGAACTGAGTCAAGCTGAATATCAGGTTTTCGAATTCAGATTCATTTAGTTGAACGAATTGTTCGGCTCGATTCGTTTATTGTATTGAACTTCAAATTTTGTTTCTGACTCGATAACTCTGTAACTTTTAAACGAACAAAATAGTTCGCAAACAGTACGATTTGTTTCAGTAAACGAATCTAATTAGGTATTCAAATTCAACTCATTTAAATAAAATTAACGAATAAATTCGAATCAAATACAAATCGAACTCGTTCGTTTCGTATAACCCCTTTGTTCTGGGTAAGTCCAAGGATCTCTAGAACTCCCAAGTCCCAGCACGTAAAGAGTTGGACAGAAAAGTAAACAAATTTTTCTTTTTTTTTCTGCAGTAAACATATTATTGTGCAGTGCAAGTACTACTCAATCAATCAATAATACCTAGTATTTTTATTTGATGTTTGTTGGATTAAGGTTAAAATTACAGAAAATATTCTAAAATTATTTTAAACAAATTATGCGTGCGTGTAGGTCATCAGTCATTAAGTTATGACAGATCTACCCTTAAATCCAAAGATAAAAATCATTAAAGGTGGGTTTTTAAAGAGGAAGAGGCCATGAGTAAGGACTAAAGGTAATCTTTCCATAAATAAATAGAAGAATAGAAGTTTCGAGGACATAGTTTAGTTGTTATTCGCGTTAGGTTTAAACCAAGAGATATACATCGTAAGAACAATACTGCTATCTGTATTTGAAGCTAAATGCTTGAATCTAATTCAATTGGGTGCCGGGTTGAAGTTTCAGTTTTCAGTAGACTCCTTATTCGTGGTGGTGACAATGTATTACGAATCTAAGAGGGTGCAATTCATAATTTACATCTTTTACATAGCTTTATAGAGCTGAGACTGTAAGAAACCCCTTGTATGAATTGTCTAGTAAAGATAATGGTTTCTTAATTACATCTTCTATAATGTTCTATAAAACCGAAACACGGTAGGGATTTGTTTTCTTTTTAGGTAGCATAAAAGAGAAAAGATTGCATCATACCGATAGCTCGAAGAGAGTGGGATCTTCTGACCCTCCATGTGGGATGGTAACAAAGTACCGTTTGCCACATGGCAGTCCAGAAGGTGGTGAGGCTGGATGGGGGTCATCCTTACCCAGCCTCACTATCTTTCTGTTGCCACGTGTCGGGCGGTTACAAGAGGTGAGAGAGAAGACGATCAGGTGATCCAGACTCAGCTCGAAGAAGGTCAATAATCAATCACCAACCATCATTTATAGAGGGAATCTTCCAGTTTCCAAAAAACCATCAGAATACTGCAACAGCCTTTTTGGTTAGCCTTCACACTCGCTGCCGAACATTCAAGAAAACGAGCAACAAGACAAAAAGGATCAACAAGAGAAGCCCCACCAATTAGACGTATCACAAGACAGCCCAAAAAAACAAAAAGAAATCATCGTTCTGTGACACCAAGTAGACCAATTTACAGGAAATTTAAAATAATCCTTTTTCTTTTTTATTTTTATAGCAAGAAGTTTGGATAAGGGATACCATCACACTAAGCTTACTCTAAGACTTCTAATGTGTCCAATGCTGACAACTTGTTTCAAATACAAATTGTGGGAGTTTAAAAAAATCATACTAACTTTAAAATACTAATTCTTACATATCAAAGTGAATAAGCTTTGTTCGCCAACGTCCTCAAGCAAATAAAAATCTAAAGTAAGGTACACCAATACTTCAAGACTCTTTCAATGGTTAGTCTATGGTTAAAACTTTAAGTCATTTAAAGTAAGGCACGCCTATACTTACAAACGGCACGCCCACAAGACATACTAGATAAATCTTGCAAACTAGAGAGGGTTAATTGCACCTGATATCCATTTTTTTCCACTAAGTTTTAAGTAGCATCCAATCTTTCATGAAACTCACTTACCATCCAGACTTATAGGGGAATAGACACCTGGCATCCGACAACCGGGAAATGACCTGATGTAGGCGGTTTTTATGAAATTTCCTTTTTTTTTTTTCACTTTCCCCCCAAGTGGCGCCAAACTTTTCCCAACCCTGGTTAATTTAATCTTCCCTCCATTCCTTCCAATAACAACAACCAAAACCACCGCGTCATACATTAGCCACCGTCACTATCCCAAAAGCACCTCAGTCCAAAGTCACCGGCACCTCCGTCACTCGTCGCTGCCGACAGTTCCAACATGCCGGAGTTCAATTGCCTATTTCACTTCAACGGCGGCCGACAGCTACACCTCATCAATGTCATCTCCCTAGCCACCGTTGACTCCGCTAACGTGACGGCGGTGGCACCTCCATTTTCATAGATCGCGATGAATATGATGTCATCCCATATCAGCAGAATGGAATTTCGTCCATGACGGTTCCAACATGCCGTTGAAGTTAAAGCCTAATTCCCTCCTTGATGCCACACTATCTGTAGACATTGCATCCGAATTTCTTCCGTTATCAACCAAACCAGCTGCATTCTCCACGTTTCTAATCCCCTTTTTCTTCTCTGCAACTCCTTCCTTCTTTCCACCACCAAAACTTTGTACCTCCGGGATCTACTTCCTCCGGAGGTTGTCCGCCGCCGGCGTGATTCATGGAGTCAGCCGTATCAGAACCCATGGCACTTGAAATTACTGTTGCTGTAGAGCCATATCAATCTGCACTTCAGGTGGCGCAAGAGCAGGAGATTTGACAAAATGCAGGTTTGGATCCCTGCAAATTGTATTGACAAAAGCCGAAACCAACCCCCACTCCCCCACCCACCTCGCGCTCAGGCCTCTCCCCCACTTTGCTATTTTCTATATAAAGGCTCCCCTAGCATCTTCATTGTTATTTTCATTTTATCTCCACAAATCTTCACCCAAGATCCTGTAAATCGACTTTAATCAATCCATTTCTGTTAAACCAATCAATTTCTTTTCCTGAATTTGCTGGTTTAGGGTTCTTATCAACAAGAGACAAGCGCCCATGGATTTGGGGACTGAAAACCAATTTGTCTAACAATTCATAATTGTCTCCAATGGATTTTGCAGGGGAAGAAGATGAAAGGGGTGGGGATGAGGTGGGGTGTAGGTTTTTTTATTGATTTCTGAATTATTTTTTTCTTAAACTTTTAATTTTTTTTGACTTTATTATTTTATTAATTGTAAACTGTGGTTAAAGTCGGGTTAAAAAGTAGGGTTAAGTCCGGTCAAAGGTCGATTTCAGCGGTCAACGGTCGACCAGCAGGTCATCCGGATGCCAGGTGTCTATTTCCACTATAAGTCTGGATGGTAAGTGAATTTCATGAAAGATTGGATGCTACTTAAAACTTGGTCGAAAAAAATGGATACCAAGTGCAATTAACTCTAACTAGAGAGAAAGACTCTTTAAAGTGATAGGAAGCAATTCATAAACCAGACTACAACTCCTACAAAATATTGTCTGCTTGGATATATGATCCGATCTTTATTCTTCATACGAACCATCTGATCGAGCCTCAAAAGGAGATGTGAAAGATATGGTCAAATTCGATGCGAAGCCAAAAATCTCATCATAACTTGACATGCCGTGAACCTTCACAAAAGAGAGGGGTGTCTACAGACACAGACGAGATGCACCAAGCGCTGCATCAGAAAAAAAAATGTTTACATACACACACCAAGCACATATAGCTATTAAAGGACATGCACAAAAAAATATAAAAAAATCCAATTCCTCAAAGGAAAGATGTGAAAGCCATATATTTGGTAAGTTTTCATTGAGAATCTTCATACATAAAAAAGTTACAAAATCTTAACACCTACTTGTTATTGCACGGCACCAAACGACCAAATTTGACAATGTTAATGGAAATTAACGTTTTAACGTCTTATCGTGTCTTGATTAGCGCATGCGTTTGTCTTGCAAGACTATGTTGACACTATAATAATTTATTAGCGCAAGTGTCTCTATATTTGTTGGTTGCATGAGTGGTCCTCTATATAAAATTAGCAGCATGATTCTTGTTTAATAATCCTATGCATATGGTAAATACATGTAACAAAAATTACGTGGGGTCAAGTTGTTTTAGCATCTTCGTCGAGACCCAATTATCCATCTTACGTAATTTGGTTTCGATTAAAAAATTGTTTTAGCATTTCCTTGGCGATCGAGTTTTGAAGTTGTTTTCTAATGAAGGTCATTATAATATAAACCAATATAATAAAAAAATAGTGTCTTCTAAAGGATTTACTGTAACGCTCCATGTTAGTTAGGATGGATTTTTTTTTGACAAAAGTAAATAAGTGTGGAGAAGAGAAAATTAAAGTAACGTACTGACCAGTTGATGATAGAAATTTTGCGGGCTCGAATCGAGCCTACTCGGATCATTTACAATTGCTCATTCGGCCTTAACTGCAACATAACCCGTCATAATAAATTTAAGGTGTAGTTAAAAAGAAACCGTTTGTGCAATGAGTGCGTGTATGTTTAAAATGTTTTGATGTAAGGACAAAAAAAAAAAATCAGAAATCACTCAACTATTTATAAGGAAAAATTTTAGCTATTTAAATTTTTTAAAATATTTTACTTACTTAAAAAAATGTATCAATCAGACACGTTCAATTATTTTCTCCGATAAAATAGTCAGAGTTGTCTCCCACAGTTCTCCTTATAACACGAAGGATAAATATAAACCGAATTGTCTCACAGATTTAAAAAAATACGTCTTTTTATAATTGATTAGACATGAATGAATATTTTTATCCTTTTAATTTTTTTATTCTCATCTTACTCTCCATCTTCTTCCCCCGCCCTTACCGTCGTTATGTCATCTTCTCTCTTTCATTTTCTTCCTGCCCTCTCTCACTCTCCTCTAAATCTAATATATTTTTCTCTTCTGATTTATTTTTCCTGTTCAATAAGGTTCCATAAAAAATGCTGAGATTCACATGATGCATGAGACAATCATGATCAGGAAATTATCATCCTTCTCAATTCAAGTGGCACACAATATTTACAATTATTCAGAGTAATGACAAAAGGAAATTGCTAAACATCAGCTGCTAAATGATAACTTATCACCTAGCTGATATCAAGGATTGCAAATACACAGTCAACCATGCTTATAGCACTTCATTGTACAATAAAAACATTATCCCATTGCCTTAGAGGCTATTGTCTATGACGAGGTATAGAGGATCAGGTGTATGCGGTCTCATCCTATATTTTCTTTTGTGCAAGAGACTGTTTATGCGGCTCGAGCCAGTAACATCAAGATTACAAAAGAACAACCTTACTGTTCTCCTCAATTTAATTCAGTGGTCTATGATTTTTTTTTTGCTCTGGATTAATGACCCATACAATTTTAGGTCTACTTTTATATGGATTTTTTTTTTTTTGAAAACAAGTATGTGTACCCTAGATCTCATACTTTTTTCTTACTGAAATTATCTAAAAGATTTGAATTCATAACCACATATCCTAAAGTGAGGAACTATATGTAACACCACTATATGTAACACCATGTGGAAATTGTTGTCCTGTATTAGCCTAGTACAAGTCAAAAAGAATTAAAAAAAGGCCAAATAATGTTTTTGAAAAGGTCCAGATAACCATAATTCCTTTTGTGAATCCAAGACAAAGATTGCTAATAAAAAGAAATAATCAATGAATATTCTCAATATTCTGTACTCTAGAATTAATCAATAAAGACACTAATCAATGTCATATATGTCTAAATGTCATCCTCTGTTGACTAAGTACAAAGACAATTATAACGAAAGACGCGTATGAAACGTACCCCTGTGGCATCCGTGTCTAAATACTCTGTACTCTACATTTTTAATTTTAGTGTAACAACTTCAAAACAACGAGAGAGACTTGGTATCGGAATCATAATCAGAATCAAAATCGGAATGGGTATCGAGGGATATGAGTTTGGAATATATGGACAGTGATATTTGTTTGGTATTGAAGTGGAAATGAGTATGATTGACATTGATGGTGAAATGAGTATCCAAGGTGTGCGGCCGAAAAATTGACCGGAAAAATTTGACTGGCCAGAATAGTGACCGGACAGCGACGTCGGTGGCCGGTGTCGTTGATTGGCGTTGACCGGCCATACCATATTTCCCCATATTCATAGACAAGAGAAGCTAGTATATCAAAAACGATATCTATTACCAAATATTTAGATATCAATCCAAAACTCATATCCCTATTTCCTCAAACAAACAACTTTCATCTTAATGAGAAAACTCCGACCGAACGCCTTCTTAATTTACTTCAGAACGGATTTTCTCTCTAGTTTTTGTGTTTCAATGAAGACGAATGATTTACTTTTGTCTTTTCCCACATGGAATAAACTCACATATATCTTTTGGCATTGCCTGTTTCATTCAACATCTTTAATAGATCTAATATTCTTATATTATATATGGATTCATTAGCTTTTATGATAGTGGTTTTCTCTATTAAGACATTGATATATTCTGGAATCAAGTTGTTTGTTTTTTTAAGGCTAGAAGATTACATTTTGTAATATCCAATCGGAAAGTAAAGAAGAAATGCATAGAATACAAGTACGAACATATAGCACTAATGTCAACTTAATCATTTTTAAGCCAATAATAAAGAAGTCTAAAAAGTTGACATTAGTTATGAGAGATCTATGGTAGCATTATCACACTCATTGCTAGAATCATTAGAATAATGATATCACATACGATTACTAGACAGTCCTTAATGAGGTCGGATCCCTTGACCGCCAAACACTTCACCCCCACACAAACGTCCGACACGTGGCAACAGAGGAAGTGGTGAGGTTAGATGGGAGTCACCCGTACCCAGCCTCACCACCATTTGCTGCCACGTGTCAACAGGTCTTTTGTTACCTCCAAAGGGGTCAGGCGATCCAAATCGGTCCTTAATGACGCCATGAATCTCAGAACTTGGGTTAGAAGTTGTAGGTGAACTCACCGAAAACGATACTTATATATTATTTGGAATATGCTTCGGAGGATATATTGCGATCTGATATGTAACCATATTAACTTTCAAGGTACGGGACTTGGCATAGCCTCACTCTTCAAATTAAAAAAACAAAAAAACAAAAAACAAACAAACAAACAACCCTTTGGTGCTTGAAGAGAGAAACTGCAAAGTCAATATTGTTACTTACTACCACTATCATAGGGACCAGGGAGTACCTGGAGAAGGGGTGGGGGTGGGGGTAGAGAGAAGGAGTTCGCACAGATCCGCCTGTTAGGCTCAATAATAAAGCATAGGCAAAGAAGGCAGGTATGCTCTGTAAAACTGTCATAGGGTTATAACCAACGTTACGTGTATAGATAAGGTGTATATAGGTAAGGCAAAGGAAGCCAGTGGCTTTATGCTTATGTTCGTATGTAATTTTCTCCGAGAGATGCATACGGAGATTTCAGATCGAAGGGGATTAGGAGAACTTGAGCTTGTATTTTGTGCTTCTTCTCCATATCCGAAACATTCATTTGTTTATTGGATGGCTGTTTTGGACCGATTATCGATGAAATTGAATTTGAGCTTTTTGGATATTGATCCATCATGCTCTTCATGTAATGATGTTGAAGACCACTAGGCGCATTTTCTTTGATTGTCAATTGATGAGGGATGTATGGAAGGAAGCCGAGTTCGACTCTTCATTATCAGGGGTCAGGCATCCTTTGCTTCATTATTCCATTGGTTAAAAACACACTTGAAAGAATTGGTTCGACCCATTTTAGTCAAACACAGTTGTAGCTATCATTTAGTTAAAAACACACTTGAAAGAATTGGTTCGACCCATTTTAGTCAAACACAGTTGTAGCTATCATTTACATGAAATGGCAGTCTAAGAACTATAAGATTTTTGAGGGCATTTCACATTCTACTCAAGATGTAGTGTATAAAGTCTTTACTCATGTGTTTAGACTCTTACATGAACTACTTTTATCTTTTGTAAAATCCATTTTGTATAGATTCTAGATGATAGCCTTTCTTGTAAGTATGCATATATACTATCTTGACTATATAGCATTAGATTTGGAAGGTTAGTTGTATGGATGTCATTTAATATATGTTTGCATGTTTGTATGTTTTGATAGTCAATTAAACTCTCTTAATGAAACCTTTCACATTTCAACCCAAAAAGCCCTGATGCATTTGCAACAGATTTGCCTTTTTCAATGGCGAATTGACGCTGCAAATGACGTGCGCACCGTCATTTCTAGGACTATGCAACTTGTCCAGCATCAACCTGTTTTCAATACTTCATTAAGTTCGTGCACTGGCTATGCAGGAAATATTCATATGCAAGCCATACAGCACTTGCCGAAAGGTTGAATTTCACATAAGCTAACAAGAAATAGCAATTTTTACAATGAATAAAAGCTCCAAGGAGGTAAGAGAAACACCCACATGAGGCAAAGTAGATACAAGAGTAAGATCTCTTGGACAACAGAATCATGATCTTATCATAAAATGGTGACAACTAGACGACCAAAGCAAAGGTTGTTCCCCACCACTCTGCTAAACCCGCTTGAAAAAGGACATAATGTTCCCTTGTTTTGGGTCTTTGTTTCCTGCTTTCTTGTTTGCAGCTTTGCCTGTTTGGTTTAAAGGGGCAGCGGCTACACCGGGAGGAGTCTTCTTCACCCCAGTAGGTCTTGAGTCGAACCGGAAAAAGGTAATTAGATGAGCATCTTTGCCATTTTTCAGATAATGAAGAGCAAAAGTCACGTATAGAACAATACATACAGAAATCGGGACATAGACCCATACTTTTGACATCAAAGAGATTAATTTTACTTGTTAGCACAATGGACTTGAACGCACCCGGCCGCAAAACAAGAAGGGCACAAGTGCACTTACCATTTCTACACATGCTAGTAACTATTCCAAGATCTTACTTTTATCAAGCATAGCTGAAGAAAAGAGTTCTCCTAAAAGGGGAAAAGAAAGGTCCAATCTTAGGTCCTACGAGCTATCTAGAGTTCATTTACTGTATTCTCAAGTTAGAATCACATGTAAAACAGAATTAAATTTAAGTACTCGTGCTAACCTGTTAGCGGCATTTTGGACTATATTGCCATCATCTTTCTTGAATGAGTCAGAATCAGGTTTGTCTTTCGGCTCCTCACCCTCCCAAACAACTTCTGTCACTGCTCACAGAAAACATGAACAATAAAGTTACGACGGCTGGATAAAATACAAACTTAGACGAAATATATTGATTTTCAAAACCTGGCCTAGGAAGCTATTTGAACCTACATCAGAATCCACAAGAATCCACGTTCGTAACTTAAAAAACATGTCAATAATCTGCATGCTTGCTAGTCTGGAATTTACGTCAGAAAGTTTACAGTTCAATTGGATAATTATACTTTCATAAAAGTTGGAAACATTTGTATTCTGACAGAGCAACCGGACAAAAAATGATGCTTGTTGCAAAGTTATATACGTGTCTAAGACTAATCTATTTAGGCAGTGCCTTTTTGAGAAATCCCCTCCATCAAATAACTAACTTCAGCTCTAAAAGCTGACCGCAGTTAGAAGATAATGTTTCCAGCTTTTCCATTCCTCAATCATAAATTAGTCATTAAACATCTTCCGAGGGGTAAGACAGCACAAAAATATGACTTAGGAGGTGTTCAAATTAAAATTTTGAGGTCAGAACAATTGAGAAAGGGCCAACTCATGGATGTAATTACCTTCTCTTCCACGCTCATCAATTCGTGTCTTCAGCACCTTCCTTCTTTTAGGTGATTTTGGAGCAGTTTCAGCCTCCTTTACATTCATATTTTTGTCAAATGCAGACGTATCCGTTACATTCTTCTCCAAGGAGGAAGTCTTGGTCTGGTTTCTTTCGCTAAGAGCGGAACATTCTTCAGCAAAAGCTGAACATTCTTTTCCATCTCTTGATGTTTGTTTGATTTTTGTTTTTGCTTCTTTTAGCCCCTTGTCATATGCTTCATTTACATTCCCATCCTCAAAGTCCAAATTGGCCTTCCCCAGGTCTGAAGAGGTCAAAGTGTGTTTTGAACTAACTGCTTGCTTTTTTGGAGGATCTGGAGAAGAGAGATTGACAACGTCATTTAATTCATCTTCATCATCAGAGTAGTCAAAAACTACTCTCCTCTTTCTAGTTCCTTCACCATTGGAACGACGCCCGTGACTGACCCCCTCACCATCATCATCGCTGCCTTTCTGGACCATTTCTTCATGAGCACATATTTGAGCATCTGCACTCACTAAAACATGCATAATAACAAAGTTTCAGTAAAAAAAAAAAGAAAAAAAACGGAAACAGAAAGTACAAGAACAGTTTCAGGAAAACCAAACCATCTGCCTTATGAACGAACGGGAAGTAAATCAGAAGAGAAAGTTACCCTACCTGCAGAGTTAGGCACGATATTGTTGCCATTCGCTGAAACAGGCTCAAGTTTAGGCTTTGCAGACGCACGACCCCACATATTTGCTAATGTACTTCCAGTTCCAGAAGAGCTCTTATCATTTGGGACTTTCCTTTGGTTTAGAGGCACTTGATATACATTTTCTGTTTTCTCAGCAGGCTTGATACATTGTTCATGCTTTTCTTTTCTTTGATGGTCACCTTTTGCATCTTTATCCGAACTAAGCGAATGCGAGCTGATATTGGTGCTTGATTTCTGAACTACTTTCTGCTGGGCCAGAGGAATGGCAGGGTTGTTGTGCATAGACGGCTTTTTGGACAGCTCTAAGCCCCCAGAGCTTTTTTCCAGTGAGGTGGTAGTGCTCGCACATGTTCCCCCAGCATTTCGCTTCACAAAAGAGTTTGAAACTCCGCAAAACCTGAACAGTTATTCACAAGATGAAAGAAATAAGATTATTTATGGAAATCAACCAACATCTATCGGAGTTTGCATGATATGAGGCAAAGCTCAAAAAAATCATGGTTATCTAAAGAGTATATAAATACAACATTACCCATTGCCTTAGAGGCTCCCGCCTATGGCAGGGTATGGGAGGTCGGATATACGCAACTATACCCATGTGTTAGAAACACACAGAGGTTGTTTCCCGAAGACCTATGATGAAAATTGCGTGTCGATCAACTGTAACTTCACAATATAAGAAGAGCAGCCAATTTAGTGAGTTATTTTGCTTTATTCCATGATATTCCATGATAAATCATAGGGTGAAAAACAAATTTCACTAAATTTGCTTTATTCCATGATATTCCATGATAAATCATAGGGTGAAAAACAAATTCATTGGAAATATATAATCAAATTCAAGACACCAATGATATTGGTGGCAGTTAAACAAAATTTGTGGAATTACCGGTTATCACGTAAGCAATTATTCATTCCAACGGGTTGCTTAAAGAGATCTTCTGCTTGAACAAATTCAGCGTTCCAAAGGACAGCTGGATCTTTTGGCAGAGAAGCTTGAACACTATACACTTGCACCGAGCAGTTGCCATCAAAATCTTTTTTGGCCTCTGCAGATAAACAGAGAAAAAAGATGCAAGATCATTAAGCCATAGCTGATTAGGCAGCAGAAAACATAAAGCAAAACATAACTCGAAAAGCAGGTCAAAGAACAAAATTATTTGCTTCACTCTTTTCAGAAGGGGGGAAGTGTTGTTAATAACCAATACCTACCGATTTCATTTCACTTGTACCCATTGAGTCATTAAAGCCCCACAGGATATACAGGGGAAAAGAACATACCAAAAGACATAATTTTTACCTGAAAATACCAATCGAGAATACAGAAAAGAGAAAAGAGAGAAAAAGCAAAAAATTGTACTCAGAAGACTTCCATATGCGTTAAGAAATCTCAAGGTTTGCTATGAATTCATATATTACATTGAACCTCGAAATTGCAGATCCTTCAGCAATCAAAAGCAACTTGTGCAACCCTGTTCAATTAGGATATTTCAGTCAAGGTATCAATACCTGGACAAAAAAACTACTAATGCTTAGTCAAGCTTCTTACTCTACCACATAGCTAGTTTTCTAATGCTACATTTGCGCATGAAATATACTGAAGTTTTCTCTGAGCTAGGAAGCTAATACTGCATTATAATATCCCTACACATTACTAGCAAAATTAGTGTATCTACAGCATACGTGGAGATACAACACAAAAGGACGAACAGCAATAGAAAATTTAAAGATAATCAACTGAGAATAGCTGAGAGGTTTCTAGGGGCACATCTCTGAAAAGAGAGAGCGCCCTTGCCATTCATCACACGTGAAGCATCTATAGCCTGAACCTGTAACTAATGCTGCTAAAGTAGAAAATATTAGTACTTACGAATGGTTTACATATCCTTGGAGTATAGAAGATGGTCCATCACAGAAGAAATGAGGCATATTAAGAGTGAAACTTTGATTTTGTAACCAATATAACACAGAAAACGCACTCAATGTGGAAAGAGAAACAAGTTGGTGTGGAAAAAGCACAAAACTCTGGGTGAGATACAAGCCGATACAAGTAATGCCAATGCATCAGAATGTTGAAAATCTAGTCCTGAAATCCTCAGAAACCAAACCTGAAAGTTTAGGTCCGGGGACAAGCCTTATGTGATACGTGGAAGGATCATTCTTCAACCACCCAGATAAAGTACACACTACTTGTAATCCAGCTCCAAACTTCTCCACAAACTCTTGAAGCAATCTGAGAAAACCAAAAATAACTCGACTGTAATTTAACACATAATTCAACGGAAAAAAAAGAGCATGTAAATAGAATCTTCCTAACCTCTTGGCATCATTAGAGGAGACCAAAAAATTTCGACTTAGCCATTTGTATGAAACCTAAAAGAACCCAGAAACACATTACAGTGAACAATGCACCCAACTTTCAAGCATTCTAAAAACAAAATGAATGGGCAACAAAAAATAAAAAAACAAATTCCTTTAAAATTAAACCAAGTTGATTTTTTTCCTCTTGAAATAAATAAACTTAAATCCAACAAAAGGAGATCAACCAAAAAAAGGAAAAAAAACAGAACAACCAAAACTCACTTCAAGGGCTTCAAAGAAAGTACATCCTAGAAAAATAGAATAACGAAAACCCAAGGGGGACTTGATAAAAAAAACACGATTCTAAAATGAATCCATATCTTCGAGCTTACCACTTGGAGATTGTCCGAGACTAGGGATTGAATTTCTTCTAATACACCTAAAGTTTCCATATCCGCCATAATCAATTCTGAATTTGAATCAATTGGACCTGTAGCATAGAAAAAAGTAGGGATATGATGAAACAAGAAGTTCCGGCTAGGAGCAAGAAATCCCCAAGGGGCATATAAGTTCCCGCCATAATATGGTCTTCCCACCTAAAGACTAAAGATACTGTTTGAGAATCGACTATGAAGAGCTTCTTTTACCTTTTTTTCCTGTTTGACAACGCCTTTTTAGTATAATAATATCGCGTTACTGTTACACTAGGCTTGTGGATTTACGTAAGGTTTAGACAGGGATTGAATTGTTTTACGGTTTGATGTATGCAGTTTTACTATATACTTTGTGCAATATTCTGTTTTTGCGGCTCGAAAACTTCAAGGTCATAAAACAGCAAACAAACATCAGCCCTTTGCTGGGAAAAAACATAAAAAAAAAAGAAATAAAATACTACTTTTATGTGATATAATGAGACTCTCAATATACATCTACGCGACATAACAAAAAAAAAAAACCAACATTTTGCACGGGATTAATAGAAGAAGTCTTAATATAACCACGCATTATGTATAGAGATAAAATATAGTATATGAAAGTTTAAAGATAAATGACGTAACATAATGTTGTTTTTACAACCATGAAAGCATCATGCGTTATAATAAGAAAAGACTAAATTCCAAGTAAACATGCGTCAAGTACTTGAAATTACTTAAATAAAATAAAAGATTTTATAGGTCATTCGTTACTGAAAATTTAATGTGATAATCAATTACCCTTAAATCTATGTAAAATTTTGAGAAAATATCTGAAAAGCACCTACGCTTTGAAAATGAATAAAACAACTCACCCTAAGTTGTTACTACGGAATTACTCAGGGAAAAAGAAGAAAGTAACTTTTCCCCCATACACAATTGCTATTTATCTATCGTAAAACAAAGTATACATAAGCATGTACAAAATTCGAACGTAAATGTAAAAATAGTATGGTAGAAAAATACTGATGCAAATCTTCGTAGATTTCGTTGAAATGAAAGTTCCCTCTTATTAAAAAAAAAAAAAACCAAGTAATTTCTTTGCTTGTATTGGAAGAAATAGCAGATTTGGACATCATTATTCTTTAGACTTTTGTAAAATTATGAAAATAGCACTTCAAATATGTCTTTGCTTTATTTTATCACCTTAATTTATAGAGTTATAAATAGAAGGAAGTATTCGAAATATCCGAGCTAATCCATTCACTATCAATGCTAATCTAATCAATCACTGTCAATTAGGACAATGGATAAATACAAATCAAATTAATCATATGTATACATTAATGGCAAATCAATTAGATGTAGGGGAGAAACAACGAGTATGACACAACACCTATAAGGGTCAACTTCAAGACAAACAACCAAAATGCTTAACCCAATTCACCACAATTAATTCATCAAGCACAGATCAATCACACATCAAAACCACAAGCAAATTATGAATGATAAAGATGCAAATGACACACGAGATTTATACGTGGAAAACCCCTTCAATGTGAAGGATAAAAACCACGAAAATTTGTATCCCTATGTGTCCCGAAGAAGCTGTCAAAATTTCAGCAAAATTTAACGGTTGGGTCTCCGACAATCGTCAATTTCGCACAAGCTATCCAGAAAAAATCTGCACAGAAACATTCCACAATAAAACACTCTGTCTCTCTTTCGTTGACTTTAGCCACCCAAAAGACACACATCCAAAGCTTCTAAGAGAAGCTACCCAACGTCCAAACTATTTTGGCCTCCCAAAATAAGTGATTGGACTATCATCTATAAAATATTCAACAAATGGGCTGGACCCATACCACAACATTAGACTCACCAATCAGATAACTACAGACGCCGCCAACTCTATCCAAATGCCAAGTTGGACTTCGTCAGGTCAGCTCTGCAAAGATTACAAATGAAGCAGGTCGATCTGATGCATCGGGACAGCTCAGCTCTGGCACGGCCGAGCTCAGCCTTAACAACTTTTTTACATTCGAGCACTTACATTGTGTTTTAAATTATTGCTCTATGAAAGTTGTCTGAGGGTCTTACTGGAAGCAAACTTTCCATCTTTTGGGATGGAGTTATTGTTTGTCTGCTTCTCACCCTCCTTAGACCGTAGCAATAGCAAAAAACTTTTGCTATCGTTGGAATATACTGTCTATGTGTTGTTGTGGTTGCAAGTTGTCCCTTATTTCTCATGTTATAAACGAATATGGAACAACTTTTGCATCGAAATCATGTAAACGAAGTCATCCTATAGTTACCATGTCGTAACTATTAAGAAGGTTTATAAAAGGGAAACCAAAATAAGGTTTCGTGTTTCACTTGTGGATAATTCTTGTAAGTAGCAGGATTGCATGTGTTTTTTCTTTTTTTGAACTAAAATTACAGTTCTACGTGCAAGATTACAAAATTAAAGTAAAAGTACGTAATGACACCTTACATAAATTTTAAGCAGAAGTTAAATAAGAAACGAAAAAACCATATATTAGTGTAAGTATGTATTTCAGAAGATTATAGAAGTTGAATTAAAGACTCAAAATTTATAATTTTATGCTTCGTATACTATGTTTCGAAGTTTCTTTTGTGTTAAAAATATTGTCTTTTTTTTCTCTTTTTAACTTGCATATATATGTTGAAAAACAAAATAATAATAATTTTGAGATGATGAGAGTAACAACCAAAGTGAACTAAGCAACCCAAAAAGAAAAAACATTTATGATTTCAACAGAAAGCAGCAGCAGCAGCACCTTGAGGTGTTCTGAGATGGAAAAAACATCATTCTATGGGAATTAGACAGCGGAGGCCTTCTCCATTCATCGTATACTCGAAAGCCTTGTTTATCTCACCAAATGTAACTTCATGCGTGATCAATGTTTTCAACTCGAGTTCCTGCAAAACAAGAAAAAAGTCCACAAACAGCTCCACATTTGCATTGTATTCCCTTAGTGGTATGTTATTAGTCGCAGCATACAACAACAAAAGGGTATGAAAAGATCCGATGCACGCAACCATATTTGTGTGTTAAAAACACAAATCAGTTATTTTCAGATGAATCATAATAAAAATTGTGTCAAGATGTGTCGATCAACTACTACTTCACGATATAAGAAGCACAACCAATTTAGTGAGTCAGTTTTGCTTTAAATTCCAAAATGAAAGAAGATTTCAATATAAAATAGTTCCATTTCCCACTGTACTTTTCCACACACCAAAATTCCAGCAAATACGTGAATATGAAATAGTTTCTCTAAATTTCAATATAAACACCATGATTATTGATAAACCTACAAATGACTTAAGCGTCAGACACTTTTACATTAAGTAAATCTTCAGAGCCTCTTATGTTATTCATCTGTACAAGTTTATGAGAACGTTAGTTTTGACAACAAATAATGTCTACTGTAATGAGTTGGGCATCACTCTTGTTGTATATTGTCTTTTCCTACACCAACTACCATTTTCTAAATCATCTCCGATGGTGATTTTCATATCCACGTCAATTTTTTTATTTGCACTCAACTTGATTTATACATCGATTCTTAAAAATGTAAAACTCTTCGATGACGGCATTTGGCAAAAGATTATCATATCAAAATCTTCATAAGAACATAGAATCAAGAAACAAAGGAAACACCGAAAGTTACGAATACACATAAGCTATCTACTCTCCAAGTAGAACTAGGCTTTCAACAAAATTAACATCCACGCCCTTATACGCAATATCACCAACTTCCTTCCAACTTTCATCATCAGAATAGTCGGGATCATCACAATTAGTATCGTCATCAACGTCCAACCGAAGCTTCTCTACCGCACTCAAGTCATCAAGGTTTATTGCACCTATCCATGGAGGCCGTCTACCCCAATATATAATTCTGCCACTACGGCTGAATCCAGCAATACCACTGAAAAACAAACCATACTCTTCACTTTCATAAATGAACTCCTTCCACTTGACCTGCCCACTGCTGTCCCTCTCCATCACAAAGACACCGATCCTCCACATACCTTCCCATTCAACAGTTATAAGGGTAGGTGAAACATTTTTCTTAAGCATTATGTAAGGATATTCAAGACCAAGCTCATTATGAGGAGCAGGCGCTTCCATTTCGCGAAACACTTCGGTATTCAAGTCGAAGCATTGCAAATGGTATGGCTCACTTCTATCACAGGGCGTCCAATACAGGCATCCATCCACAAAAGTCCCAGGTTCAAAACAAGGCAGTACGCCAGTTGGTGCATCTATAACCTTCCAACTCCCACTGTTAAGACTGTAAATTTCTGCTTTAATATTCCGAACAGGAGGATCAGAATTAGTAATAGAACAAAAAATCCGAACCACCTTGTAATCATTCTGCACCCCGCAATACCCAAACCCCAATACGACATTAGTGGCAGCCTCTTCAAGCAAGTCCAAGTAGCATGAACACTCCGCGTTTAATTTCTTATACTTCTGGATGGACGGATTAACCAAGTAAATATCACGGCCATGATGGTCATCATGAAAATCGGTTAGGCAAACCAACCCGTTACAAGATCCGACCAAAGATAGATCCTCAGCCCGAGTTTCGAAAGGGAATTTAAGTGGGAATTGTAGTTCCGCGTGGCGGGTCAGGACATTATTATTGTCAGTCATGAGTAGGATATGTTTCTTTTCCATTCGTTCTAGGGCAACAAGAATATAGTTATTGTAAGGACTAGAAACGGATAGGGCGAGGTGGGCAGTAATGAAGGCCGGGGTTTTAATGATGGAAAGCCACCTCTTGCAAACAGAAAGGGACCGGACAATCGATTTGATAGGCAGCCGTATGAGGATGGCAATAACCAATTCGTCAGGAAGATCAACAACAGATTCAGATTCACCCTCAGGAGTCACAGGCGACAAGTTCTTGGGTGAATCATGCCCCTCTGTTTCGGACATTTCTGATAAATTTGGTCCTTGGTCTTCTTCCTTCTTAGTGGCTTCTTGGACGAAGGCAGAGAAAACGTCTGAAACATTGAAACAATCCAGAGATAATCTTATAATTACAAAAAATAAATCTACAAATGAAAAAAATGAAACAACAACGATAGTTTTATTTTTTTTCCCCTGATAATTTTTCTAGCAAAACTATGTCAAAACACTCATCATTCCCATACCAAATACATGAATAAGCATGAACTTACCACCACAACAACAATCATACCCATTATATCCCAACGACATCAAAAGCTAACACTAGGGTCTGGAGAGGATGAAAAGCGGGCAAACAATACCTTCATCCCAAAGGTTAAAGAGTTTGCTTTCAGTGAAACCCCGACTCTGTGTACTTGCATAGATAGCACATTAATAGGAACATGTACTATAGAAGGGCTTTTATTAAACATAAAGCGGATATGCAAAAAAAAAAAAACCAATCTAAAGTGTAGAAAGTATCTAGTCCTCTAAGTATACTCTACGGTGCCCCTATATTATGTCTACACTTCCATAACCTTAATCATCTGCCTCCATGAACTCCTATCCTGGACCATGTCCTCAGAGAGGTGCAACTCTAGTAGGTCATGCACAGTTTGCTCATCCCACGTCAGTTTGAGCCTGCCTTTACTTCTCTTCTCCTCTACAGTGAGGCTTTCAACTGTTCTGACAGATGCCGTTGTCTGTCTCCTCTTAACATTCTCAAGACATCTCAGTCCCCCCTCTTTCATCTTATCTAATATAGTAGTCACCAGTGGCGGAGCCAGGAGTCCCTTCTTGGAGGGGCACTGACAGGCTTCACAATAGAAATACCACCGGTCATTGTTTCGGACCGAGAAAACCGACAAAATCTTCTAGACATATTTTTGTATTATAACATAAAATACATGAAAGAAAACATATCTATCAACCAATATACAAAAAAAAATAAACAATACACAACAAACAATATGCGGATCATAATTATTAAATGAATATAGTAATATACATCAATACATATCTTTTATTCGCCTATTGCAGAACGAGAGGATTTGCCAAGGGCTGCAAAAAGATTCTTCGAGATGACATTGATTGAAATCGTTGCATAATATCTTCATCTTCAATGGTGCTAAAAATCACATGCTCAAAGTAACACAATAAACAATCCGATAGTACGTCACCCTCAACCGGTTGCGTAGATTAGTCTTGACGATATTCATTGCAGAAAAATTAGAAACAAACAACTATCACAAAAGCTAGTGTTTAACAATGGGCATTTGGAAAAGCATATTACCTTTTACAGTTTACTGTGTGAATACTGAATCAATGAACCAATCATATACGTGTACATAGTTGCCTAGAAATTGCAAAATAGTTTTCACACCAGCAACAGCCAACACTAAGGATTTAAATACAACCTAAAGTTATGTGCAGCTCTCAACTTTGAAACGACTTTAGAGCAACCAAATAAAATCACAAAAGCTGTGTAATTGTAGCATCTTTCCCAACGGAGTGGGACAACTGTATGCCTTCTTAAATTAATATATATCAACTATCGAGCATCAGCCCTCACATGATTCGTAAGATTAGCAACCAATTAAAAACAGAAACTTTCATTTTCATAAGCAAACTGATGCAAAAAAGTCTACTAGTTTTCAACGATTACCTTTACATGCAAAAAGGACTACTAGTTTTTCAAATCTTAAATTTTTTTTAATATATTTAAGAGACCGAACTTCCGGTAAGTTTTAGACACATTTTAGTCACTTAGCAGAGAATTGCCGAACGCTAAACACTATGTGACCACGTAACAGAGGGTTAGTGTTCTATCAAGCAAGGACACACTTTAAACTGAATGGTCAAAAATACAAATACACTTATCTATCTATAGGATTTTTTCACCGACGTTGGGGGGGAACGTGCCCCCCCAGGCCCCCCTTCCCTCCGCTTTTGGTAGTCACCCTTAACCTTTCCCTGTATACAGCGTTCCTTATCCTGTCTAGCCTTGTATGTCCACACATCCACCTCAGCATCATCATCTCTGCCACTTCTATCTTCTGCGACTGCGTCCTCTTGGTGGCCAGCAATCTGTTCCATATAACATTGACGGCCGCACTGACACTCTATAACATTTTTTCTTTGATTTAGTTGGAAAATTCTTGTCACATAGCAACCTTGAAGTCGCCCTCCATCTACACCAACCTGCCTGAACTCGGTATGCTAAATCACTATCTATGTTCCCATCTTGTTGTACAAATGATCCTAGGTACTTGAACTTAATTATCTTTGGGACCACTTGACCCTCGATGGTGAGTTGACTATTCTCATTGTCGCCTGCGCCGCTGAAGTCGTAGTGCAGATATTCGGTCTTAGAACGACTAATCCTTAGGTCTTTTCCCTCTAAAGCACCTCGCCACTCTTCTAGTCTCATGCTCAGGTTATGTCTACTTTCCGCGACTAATAAAATATCGTCAGCAAAAAGCATACACCATGGGACTGTCTCCTGGATCGGCTTTGACAACTCGTCTATGACAACTGCGAAAAGAAACGGGCTTAAAGCAGACCCTTGATGTAGACCTATTTCCACCGGAAAGAAATCCGTATTCCCTACTTACGTATGAACGCTTGTTTTCATCATAGCATACATATCCCTAATTATGTCGATATACTTCAGAGGAATCTCTCTTGCATCCAGACTTTCCCAAATCAATCTACGTGGCACACTATCATACGCTTTTTCAAGATCGATGAAAACCATATGTAGATCGCGCTTCTTCTCTCTATACTTCTCTATCAATCTCCTTAGAATGTGTATTGCTTCCGTAGTTGACCGTCGCAAAACCAAATTGGTTTACCGTAACTTGAGTTTCTCCTCTAATTCTAGTATCAATTACTCTCTCCAATAACTTCATAGTATGACTTAGCAACTTAGTCCTTCTGTAATTCCCACAATACTATTTGTCTCATTTTTTCTTACATAGAGGGACCGCTACACTCCTTGTCCACTCATCTGGCATTCTTCCTGTTTTGAAAATAAGGTTGAACAGAGTAGTGAACCATTGAACACATTCCTCTCCCAAACACTTCCACACCTCAATGGATATGTTATCCAGGCCAACCGCCTTAGTTTTCCCATTTTCCTAAGTGCTCTTATCACCTCTCCTTGTGTGATGCACTGACAGACGCAGTTATTATATTGTCGTTTTTGGATAGTGATGTTTTCTCTTTCTTCTTGGTCGACCCTCCCACTGTTGAAAAGGTTGTGAAAGTATGTTTGCCATCTCCTCTTAATGTCTTTTTCTTTGGCTAAAACATGTTCATCTTCTCCTTTTATAAACTTCAGGACCTAGGTCTTGCCTCTTTTGATCCCTAGTTTTGGAAATCTTGAACATATCACGCTCTCCTTCTTTTGTTTCTAGTCTTTCGTATATCTTTTTATAGGCTGCGTTCTTTGCCTCCGTCACTGTCTTCTTCGCCTCTTTTCTGGCATTTTTGTATTTCTCCCTCACTCTCACTTTCTCCTCATTTGTGCAGCTTAACAGCTCCCTAAAACTCCTTTGCTTATCTCTTATTTTTCGTTGCACATCCTAGTTCCACCACCACGACTCTTCATGTACGGTTGTCTTTCCTGTTGTTACCCCAAGAGTTTCCCTCGTCGCGTGAGTAATGGTATTCGCCATATCCTCCCACGCCTGGTTCGTGTCTTCAACCAGTCGATCTGATGTTGCTGAGATGACCTTGTCTTTGAATATGTTAATTTTTTCGTCCTTCAAACTTCCCCATCGAATCTTAGGATGTAATTTTCTTGCCCTTTTGTTCAGCTTTTGTCTCAAGCTATCACTACGACTAGTATACGGTGTTGGGTCACTGCTGTCTCCCCTGATATAACTTTGCAGTCCCTCCACAACTGTCGGTCTTCATGCCTTATCAGAAAATAGTCGATCTGCGTGTTTCGTCCTCCGCTGCTAAAAGTGATCAAATGTGATTCCTTTTTCTTTAAGAACAAATTTATAACACCTAGATCGTTATAACACCTAGATCGTGGGCCACTGTGAGGTCTAGCAGATACCTCCCCTGCTCGTTTCTATCTCCATAACCAAAACCGTCATGTACCGACTGAAAACCATCGGTATCCTTTACAATGTGACCATTAAAATCACCTCCTATACAAATTCGTTTCTCCCTTGGTATTGTCCTCAACACTACATCTAAGCAATCCCAAAACTCTTTCTTCTCCTGCTCTCTTAGTCCTACTTGGGGTGCGTAGGCGCAAACTACTATCACTATCTCCTTGTTTAGTACTAACTTCACTATCATAAGTCTATCATTATATCTTATCACATCGATAACATTTGTATACACTTCTAATTTTACTAGAAATCCTACCCCATTCTTGGTCCTATCGGACCCCGAGTAGAGCAGCTTATATCCATTACACTCTTACCTTTATTCCCTTTCAACCTAGTCTCTTGTAGGCATGCTACATCTATCCTACGCCTCTTAAGTACATCTACTACCTTTAACAATTTACCACTTAGAGTTCTTACATTCCACGAGGCTATACATAAGCTATCTTCCTTGTCCTTCCCCTTACCTACACCTCTCTTCCTTAGACATGGCTTTACAGAAACGTCATGACTCCTTCTATCAATGTTCGCAATGGAAACCAAATTCTCAAATATGCTACTGAAATCGAAAGTTTGCAACAAATGTAAAAAAGAAAAATTAAGGAAACTAAGATCTTAATAATAGTTATATACTATTTATACCCCAGATATATGTACTAGGATTAAATAAAGGGAACCTGGAATGAGTAAAGGACAAAGAGAGAAACAAAACCTAGTGCAGGAAAACCTTACATTCTAATATTCAACATATTTAACAGTCAATACTTGTACTATACGATCAAAGCAGCAAAAAGAAAAATAACAATACAATACCCACTAAACAAATTCAATAACATAACGATCAAAGCAGCAAAAACAAAAATAACAATACAATACCCACTAAACAAATTCAATAACATAAAGAAATCCATCGCGGAGAAACCTAAATAATTACAAGAATTCTCTCAATACTATTTCGATCAAAATAGTCATCAGACAGCAAAAACTTAACAAGAAACAAATGAAGTAATCAATTCTTGCATACCAATTGGAGCCCCTACCATGACATGCATGAAAAACGCAGAATTAACAGCCAAGAACCAGTAAGAATTTTAACAAAAACGAAAAATATTAAGAATCATGAATCAAGAAACAAATTCCATGCTTGATTCCACTTAAAAAAGACTAATAATGATTCAGTAAAACAACAGAAATGAAGAATCTTAGATGTTGATGACAAACCAAATGCTGAGCTTGGCGTCGGAACCAAGAAATCAAAGAAAAATCACCCAAGACGAGAGAAAAGAAGCCAAACCAAAGTCCTTAACCTTGAAGTTGCAGGGAGTAGTCGGCAGAAAACAGAGCGACCAATACCGCCAAAGAAGGGTAGAACAGAGACCAGACACGAATTGATGGGAACTGTGGTGGCCGTTGGATCAAACCCCTCGGTGCTTTTCTTGCAGTAACTGGGAGAAATCAGGAACAAAAGGGGAATCCTGGTGTTAATTTTTCCGTGTAATTACGGAAAAGAAGAAGAAGGAAGGGGGAGGGAGGAGGAGAATAAGCACGAACTTAACTAAAAAAAATATTTGCAGAAATCACAGATCAAAAATGGAAGATGGAGAAAGTTGGAGAGAAACCTGAAGCTGAAGCCTTTGTAATCTATTCTCTAACATCCGGTTTGAGATCTCCTCACCCACATTTTCATTATCGTTTTTGTGACCACGCGACACGTGACAGCAAGAATGGTAGTAAGACTAGATGAGGGTCACCTGTATTTAGCCTCACCACCCGCTCTTGCTGCCACGTGTTGCGCGGTCACGCGTTACCGCACCCTATTGCGGAGATCTTTGTTAGAATATGATTTGGTTTTGATGATTTGCACAAGGTTGGCACCAGAAATATTAGATTAGGCGCTTCAAGTTGTTTGTTTGAAGTCAATGGACTTCGAACACTCACTTCAGGCGCTTAATGTACCTTGGTGAAGTCCAGTACACTTCGAACGCCTGCATTAGGCACTCTATGTGAAGTGTCTGGATGTGCGTACACTTCGAACGCCTTGATCAGGCGCTTCATGTGAAGTGTATGAAAGTCAGGACACTTCGAACGCTTACATCAAGCGCTTCATGTGTCCTGATGAAATGTGCGAACACTTCGAACGCTACATTAGGCGCTTCAAGTGTTTCACCAAGTCAAAAGTACTTTTCTCTGAATGGACACGCTTTCCCAAGGTCTCTTTCTGAGAAAATGTCAGTTTTAGTTCGAACAAGCATGAAGTGCTACTTGAGGCGCTTCATGTAACTTCGAACGCATTCAGTTGCCAACATAAGGCGCTTAATGTGACTTCGAACGCTAGTTCTTTTTCACATTAAGCGCTCCATGTTACTTTGAACGCCTGTTCTTTAGACAGTTTAGGCGCTTCATGTGACCAACGGTACAAATGTCTGTGTGTTCCATTTTCTAACCAGTTGACTCTTTGTACCCTCTTCTTCTAGTGTTATTTTCGCAGGTCTTCTCTCACACTCAGAGTTGCCAGTTTTCCATTCTTGGCCATGGTTCTGAATCTTCTTCAAAATGTTTGCTACATGCCAAGAAAAGTTCTCCAAGAATGCAGAAGTACCATCACAAGCTGCCAAATCCCATTATTGGCTGTGCAGAAGCTTTCAAACGGGAAGATTTTTGAAGGCTGATTAAAAGAAGGGTTTTCTCCATTTTCTTCCCCAACTTTCTACACTGCAAGCTCTCAAATTCTCTCAAGCTCAAGCTCTCAAAATACTTGTAATCTTTGTACATTTTTACTTTATTGTTGAGAGTGATTATTGTAAGAAGAAGAAGAGTCTTCTTCTTGGTGAAACTATTTTGTGAGAGGTTGGGTAGATTGTTGGTCAAGGAGCAAGGGTGCTTCTTGTCTTGAGATTTCTAGACTTTGAAGGGTTAGTTGATAGTGTGTGGTGCACTATTCTCCCTACAAGATTTCTTTGAGGGCAAAGAAGATCTTTGGAGGCTAAACTTCAAAGGGTTAGACTTCTTGGTTGTGGTCTAGGCAAGGTGCCTAGTTTTTGTATTTTCTGGATTTTGTTCTTGATTGTTGTTTCCTCCAAAAGAAATAACAATCCCGATTTCAAAACCCTTCTTGTGAAACATCAAGAAGGTAGAGGAATAGAGTCATTTGACTTGAACCTCTATACACACTTGTGTTCTTTATTTTCTTTCAAGTCTTTATTGTTTCTAAAGAACACACCCAAATATTGGTTGCACTTCAAAACAAAAAATAGCCATAAAATATCCATACTTGGTGAACACACTATTCAACCCCTCATTCTAGTGTGTTCTAAGGGACCTAACAGTTGGTATCAGAGCCACATCTTGCTTATTTGAGTCCAAATACAGGATTTGGTCATTTTAGTATGAATCCCTTTGTTTTTGATGATTTGGGTTCTCCTAGTGCTGAAACCTCCAGAAGAAGGAGGCAGGAAACCCTATTCCCTTCCATCTCAAATGTTCATGTTAAAGTTCCCATGTTTGACCCTTTAAACTACCCACTGTAGAAGTCAAACATGGAAACCTACTTGCGTTCTTGTTCTCACAGAATATGGGTTGAGGTCTCAAGAGGATCTATGATTCCCATTGATATTGATGATCCTACTCCTGAGGAGGAGTTCCAGTTGGCCATAAATAGCAAGGCTCTTGCTATTTTAAATAGCTCTCTTTCCCCAAATGAGAGAGCTCAGATTCAAGGTGTCCAATCCGCACACGAGGCTTGGACAAAGCTTGAGATGATCCACGAAGGAACATCTCAAGTAAGAAAGACAAAGAGGAGACAGTTGATAAAACAATTCTACAACTTCACTGTCCCCAAAGGTGAAAAGATTGAAGAGTCCATCCAAAGATTCACCAAGCTTGTCAACCTTCTCAAGGCTGTTGGCAAGAAAATAGAACAAGAGGATCTAAACCATTGCTTCCTAAACAGTTTAGAAAGAGAATGGAACGCAAAAGTGACGGCCATTGAGGAGTCCAAGGATCTTGAAACAATCACCTTGGATGAGTTATACGGGAATCTCATCACTTATGAGATTCATTTGGATGCACAAGAGAAGAATGATCCTATTCGCCAATCTTCAAAGGCGTTGGTAGTTGAGTCGGAGGACTCGGATGATGAAGTCGGACTTCTTGTCAAAAGATTCCGACGTTTTGCGAGAAAGAATGGTGATGAAGCCAAGAGATTCATCAAGGAAAAGTACTCCAAGGACAAGGTGAAGGACCAAGAGAATAAATGCTACAAATGTGGGAAGCTTGATCACTTCATGAAGGATTGTCGGGTGAAGGAGCCGCAACTCAAAGACAAGAAGGCCATCTACCAAAGGAAGAAGGCCTTGCAAGCGGAAGTAGCCCATTGAGAGAGTTTTCTTTCCGGGTCCGAGAGCGACAATGGCGATCGTGATGATCTTGCACTCACGGGGGTGGTGCAAGATGATCTTGACAAGGAATTCTTTGCACTCATAGCCATCGACGATGACAAGGAGGTATGCAACATTTCATCTCACTATAGAATTATTGATGAACGAGGTGATTTAATACAAGAAAATGATCTCCTTGATTTAAAATATCAACGTGTCAAGAAAGAGTTTAGAGCATGCATAAATGAGTATAATGACACGTTAGAAAATCACATTGCATTGCAACTTGAACATGACATATTTTTAACAATGCATGTGATTGTACTTAAAGAGAAACATGATTTGATGAAATCATGTGCTCAAGCCCTTGAGGATAAGAAAAATGAATCAAGGGTAAGTGCTAAAAAGATAGAGATCAAAGATGCATCTAGGCCAAGCATGAAAGTCAAATCTAGTGCCATGTATGCATCTAGGAAGGGAAATAAAAAGGAACAAGCACAAGTGATCAATGAGTCTAAAACCTCTTTGAAGAAGCAAAGGCACATGCCTAAACAAAAGGCGAATGCACCAAAGGTATCACAACCTTTGGTTCATGTTGTGAAACAAAAACCTTCTTCAATTCTGAAGAAGGTCGTTCCTAAGAAGGAAACACGACATGTGCCAATGCACAAACATTCGCACAAGCATGCACCAACACACAATCATACTCCTACATGTTTCTATTGCAATAGGAAAGGTCATGTAGAAAGAGTATGTAGAGCTAAAAATAATAAGAATCTTGTGTGGGTGCCGAAAGGCGAGATGAAGGTAACTAACCTTCAAGGACCCAAAACAAAAAGGGTACCAACTTCATATGGTTCTTTTGTAGGCCCTAGCACTCAATGGAGAAAGCGAAGACAAGAAGGTCAAATGGATCGTGGACAGTGGGTGTTCCAACCATATGACGGGAGACAAACGTCTCTTCCATAGACTCACTATGCAAGACGGAGGAGTTGTCCACTTTGGCGGTAGCAAGGGCCAAATCAAAGGACATGGTATTGTGGGTAACGATTCCTTCTCTCTTAGTGATGTTTTATATGTTGTAGGTCTTAAGTTTAACTTGATAAGTGTCAGTCAACTTTGTGATGCTAACTATGAGATAACGTTTTTGAAAACAAAGTGTGTTGTGAAAAAGGAAGAAAAGATTTTATTTGAGGCTTTGCGTTTCAAAAATATTTACAAAGTTAGCATCAATGATTTGGTTTCTCAAAATGTATCTTGTCTAGTTGCTAAGAATGATTTGACGCAACTATGGCATAGACGTCTCGGACATGTATGTTTCAAAACATTTAAATTTATTTGTGAAAATGATAAAGTCCGAGGCCTTCCAAAAATGAGTTTCGAAATCAATGACTTATATGACACTTGTCAAAAGGCGAAACTTGTGAAAACAAGTTTCAAACCCAAGACAAATATTTCCACCTCCAAGCCCCTACAATTGCTTCATATGGATTTGTATGGGGATGTTGGAACAAGAAGCTTGGGTGGTAAACATTATACCTTCGTGGTAGTAGATGACTATACTCGTTATACATGGGTGATGTTTCTTGCTAAGAAAAGTGATGCATGTAGTGAGTTTATAAGTCTAAGTAAACGATTGGAAAATCATGTGGGTGACACCATCAAAACCATCCGTAGTGATCGTGGTGGTGAGTTCGATGGTGATTTCGAAAGGTTTTGTGTATCCAAAGGATACTCTCATGACCTTTCGGCACCTAGAACTCCTCAACAAAATGGTGTGGCCGAACGAAAGAATAGAACTCTACAAGAAATGTGTAGAGCAATGTTGAATGAGTTCGGTTTGCCCAAGTATTTTTGGGCCGAAGCGGTTAATGCCGCTTGCCATGTGATCAATCGTGTCTATTTGAGACCATATCTAAATGTGACACCCTATGAGCTTTGGAATAGAAAAGTTCCCAACATTGGGTATTTCAAAGTCTTTGGTTGCAAGTGTTTTATATTTAATACCAAAGATACTTTGGACAAACTTGACCTCAAAGCGGATAAAGGTATCTTTTTAGGTTATGCCTCAAATAGTAAAGCATTTCGTGTCTTCAACAAAAGGAGTCAAAAGGTGGAAGAATCAATCCATGTTAAGTTTAATGAGTCACTTAGTGATGAACCTAAACTTAATGAGGATTGTGAAGAGGATGAAGATGTGACTCCTCAAGAAGAAATTCTTGAGGATGTTCCTATGGTTGTTCTTCAACGAGAGATCATTGATGATCCTCCAAATGGAAACATCTTCATTGACTTGAGAGTTGAACCTCTTGAAGGTACTCCTCCACCTTGTGTAAATGAACTTAGTGAGTCATGTAGAAATGTCTCTCCTACTCTTGTTGATTCACAAAATGTAGAAAATGCATCACAAATTCCGGAACATGAGGTTCATGATGATAATGAAGGTTCATCTCTTCCGGAACATGATCAAGAGGAAGTTGGAGGTGATGTCTCCAATCTTCCTAGATCATTTAAGCACAAAAGTTCTCACCCTCAAGAGTTAGTCATAGGTGATTTAAATAAAGGTATCACCACACGAAGGCAATATAGAGAGAATGCATTTGTCTCTCTTATAGAGCCTAAAAATGTTAAAGATGCACTTCTTGATGAAAATTGGATCTTGGCTATGCAAGAAGAATTAAACCAATTTGAAAGAAGTGATGTTTGGGAGTTAGTTCCCAAACCACACGATCATCATATTATTGGTACGAAATGGGTTTTTCGTAACAAGATGGATGATCAAGGTAATGTCACTAGAAACAAGGCTAGGTTAGTTGCTCAAGGATACCGTCAAGAAGAAGGTATTGATTTTGATGAGACATTTGCACCCGTAGCACGGCTTGAAGCTATTAGAATGTTATTAGCATATGCTTGTTATAGAGATTTTACACTTTACCAAATGGATGTTAAATCCGCCTTCTTGAATGATGTTATTCAAGAGGAAGTGTATGTTGCACAACCTCCCGGGTTTGAATGTCATGATTCACCACATCATGTCTTCAAACTTAAAAAGGCTCTGTACGGCCTCAAACAAGCTCCAAGAGCTTGGTACGAGAGGTTAAGTACTTTTCTTCTTAATAATGGTTTTTCAAGAGGTAAAGGTGACACTACTTTGTTCATAAAAGAACAAGGTAAGAATCATTTAATTGTTCAAGTATATGTTGATGATATTATTTTTGGTGCTACTAACAATTGTCTTTGTGAGCAATTTGCAAGTCTTATGCAAGGTGAGTTCGAGATGAGTATGATGGGCGAACTAAACTATTTCCTTGGATTGCAAATCAAGCAAACCGAAGATGGTGTGTACATTTCCCAAACCAAATACACTAGAGACTTGCTCAAAAAGTACAATTTTGGTGAAGGAAGAGAGGTGAACACTCCAATGAGCACAAGTGCAAAGCTTGACAAGGATGAAAAGGGAAAGCATGTCGAGGTAACCTTGTATCGTGGCATTATAGGTAGTCTACTTTACTTGACGGCTAGTAGACCCGATATTTTACATGCAGTATGCTTATGTGCTAGATTTCAAAGTGATCCTAGGGAGATGCATTTTATTGCGGTAAAACGCATCCTTAGATACATTAGAAGTACTTTGAAATTTGGTTTATTTTATCCTAAGAATGCATGTTTTGACTTAAGAGGTTATTGTGACTCCGATTATGCGGGGAGTCTAGTTGATAGAAAGAGCACCTCCGGAACTTGTCAATTTCTCGGAGATTGTCTCGTTTCTTGGTTCTCCAAGAAACAAAACAGTGTGTCTCTCTCTACGGCGGAATCCGAATACGTGTCGGCCGCCTCGTGTTGTGCACAATTATTATGGATGACTAACACGTTAAATGATTATAACATTCACTTCTCAAAGGTGCCAATTTTGTGTGATGACACGTCCGCCATCAATATTGCACAAAATCCCATCCAACATAGTCGGACCAAGCACATCGAAGTGAGGTATCATTTCATCCGTGATTGTGTACAAAAGAACTTGGTAAGTGTAGAATTTGTTCCTACACATGACCAACTTGCGGACATTTTCACGAAACCCTTGCCTAGCGATGTCTTTGTATCCATAAGAAGTAGGTTGGGGTTGCTCAATATGGGTTGATAAAACCATCTTGAGTTTTGAGCATGAAAATTTCAAAAATATTCAAGATCAGTAAACATAAAGCGCTTCATCACACTTTCCTCAGGCGTTCGATGTCACATCAAGCGCCTGATGTTAAGGACGTCACTTGTTCGAAGTGACATCAGGCGCTTTATGTCCCTTTGTTAAGGCGTTCGATATAGGATTAAGCGCTTAATCCTCATCTCCACAACCGTTCAATGTGACTTTAGGCGCTTCATCTAACATTGTGAAGTCGTTCGAAGTCACATTAGGCGCTTCATCCATCTTTTCACCCTGCCGCTGTCTCTTCAGCTTTTGCGCCATTTTAGAATCATCATTTCCCATCAATTCCCTGCCGTTTCCCCTCCCCTTCTCTCTCCCATTTTCCCCATTTTCCCATTTTCCCACGTCCCCATTGTAACCTCTTCAACTTCCAAACTCCTCTTCCCTGCAAATCCCTTCAACTTCCCCATCCTCCTTAAATTTCCCCTGCCCTTCTCATTCCTCCTCATCTTCCTGATCATCTTTCTCTTTAAATCAAATCCTTAGCACTCTACAATGGCTTCCGCTGGTTCATCATAAAATGTTCCCACCGGTCACAGGAGGAAGAGATCTACCGGAATCAGAGAACCCTCTGAACTGAAAGAAATCCGAAAATCTCTCACAAAAGAAAATTTTCCATGGATGAAACGCAAACTTGATTCTGACGTTACAAAATCTCCTCATCACACGGCCATGGGAGTTCATCTCTCTCTACTCTCATTTGCTTTATGAAGAATGGAAGGGCAAAAATAGACCAGTGGTTCCGTTGAAACTGGTTCAGATCGATGATTTTACCGCTGCCCACAATGCAAATCAGGTTATTGCTCTTCTTGAAAAACAAGGTTGGATTCATTTATGGCTTAGGTCAGACATGCAATCCTACTCTAAAACTCTTACCCGCAAATTTTATGCAAACATGTGGATTACACCTGCTTCTGAGAACTCCTATTTCTCCTTACACACTGTCATAAATGGTACCCTTCTCAGTTTTTCCATTCAGGAAATCTGTACCCTTTTAGGAGTTAGAAATGATGGTCTAAGTGAGTTTTCTGTGTTTGATTGGAGCGACCGCTACGGCATCAGTGAGCAAGATGTCAAATTCCACCTTCAATACTTTCCTACCAAAAAGACTCAAAACATGCCTTTAGTCAATCGAATTTTACTTGCTGTCGTTACCTATTGTGTGAACGGAAAAGCAACTAGAAATCCGAGCAATATGGATTTCTATGTTACCTACCGCATTCTGCAAGAGACACAGTTAAACTTTGGTTGGATTCTTGTTGAGGTTATGATGGCCGCGCTAAGGAAAGGTTCTAAAGCCTTGCCTTTCGCCAACATCGTAACTATGCTGATCAAGTCTAAATGCATTGAAATTTCTGCCGATTCCCTCACAAATGTGGCCAACACTGACTACTACGATAACTCAAATATCGCTCAGGCCGTTGATTCTCAGCGCCGAAAAAGCACTCTTCATCCCGACCTTGCTGATGAAGTTGACGAAGGTCCTCAGGACGGTGATGGGAGCAGTACAAATGCTGAGCTGATTGCACGCATCCAGTCTCTGGAACAGTCTGTTCAGCACCTTCAGCTTAGGGATGCGCGTCATGAATATCGATTTGGCGTTCTTAAAGCAGCTGTTCTCCAAGAAATGCCATGGGCATCCTTTCCCCCTGATTTTGATGATTTAGGGGGAGACACTGCTGCTGCTGCTGGAGATACAGGAACTGGTGTTGGTGGTGTTGGTGGAGTCAAACATGCTGGTGGAAGTGGCCAACAAATGGGTGGCTTTGCAGAGTATGCATCAAGTCGTTTCAGTTTTGGTGATTTGCAGCATCCTGGCGGAAGTGGTTCTGGCTCTGGCGGTGGATTGTAGTTGGTTCTTGTTTTTGTTTCTCTCTGTTGTTTGCAAACCGTTTATCATGTGATGACTAGAAACTTTTCTTTTCTTTTGATGTCGTTTGAAATTTCTCTTTTCTATGGTTAGCTTGTTAATAATAATGTTTCTTTTGTGTCAATTTATTTTGAGTCATATGGTTCTTTTCTTGAGAAGTATTATGCACTTTGTGAGGGGGAGCATATGTTAAGGGGGAGTAAATTAAAATAACGCATGTTGTGAAATCATCAAAAAGAGGGAGAATGTTAGAATATGATTTGGTTTTGATGATTTGCACAAGGTTGACACCAGAAATATTAGATTAGGCGCTTCAAGTTGTTTGTTTGAAGTCAGTGGACTTCGAACACTCACTTCAGGCGCTTAATGTACCTTGGTGAAGTCCAGTACACTTCGAACGCCTGCATTAGGCGCTCTATGTGAAGTGTCTGGATGTGCGTACACTTCGAACGCCTTGATCAGGCGCTTCATGTGAAGTGTATGATAGTCAGGACACTTCGAACGCTTACATCAAGCGCTTCATGTGTCCTGATGAAATGTGCGAACACTTCGAACGCTACATTAGGCGCTTCAAGTGTTTCACCAAGTCAAAAGTACTTTTCTCTGAATGGACACGCTTTCCCAAGGTTCCTTTCTGAGAAAATGTCAGTTTTAGTTCGAACAAGCATGAAGTGCTACTTGAGGCGCTTCATGTAACTTCGAACGCATTCAGTTGCCAACATAAGGCGCTTAATGTGACTTCGAACGCTAGTTCTTTTTCACATTAAGCGCTCCATGTTACTTTGAACGTCTGTTCTTTAGACAGTTTAGGCGCTTCATGTGACCAACGTTACAAATGTCTGTGTGTTCCATTTTCTAACCAGTTGACTCTTTGTACCCTCTTCTTCTAGTGTTATTTTCGCAGGTCTTCGCTCACACTCAGAGTTGCCAGTTTTCCATTCTTGGCCATGGTTCTGAATCTTCTTCAAAATGTTTGCTACATGCCAAGAAAAGTTCTCCAAGAATGCAGAAGTACCATCACAAGCTGCCAAATCCCATTATTGGCTGTGCAGAAGCTTTCAAACGGGAAGATTTTTGGAGGCTGATTAAAAGAAGGGTTTCTTCCATTTTCTCCTCCAACTTTCTACATTGCAAGCTCTCAAATTCTCTCAAGCTCAAGCTCTCAAAATACTTGTAATTTTTGTATACTTTTACTTTATTGTTGAGAGTGATTATTGTAAGAAGAAGAAGAGTCTTCTTCTTGGTGAGACTATTTTGTGAGAGATTGGGTAGATTGTTGGTCAAGGAGCAAGGGTGCTTCTTGTTTGAGTTTTCTAGACTTTGAAGGGTTAGTTGATAGTGTGTGGTGCACTATTCTCCCTACAAGATTTCTTTGAGGGCAAAGAAGATCTTTGGAGGCTAAACTTCAAAGGGTTAGAATTCTTGGTTGTGGTCTAGGCAAGGTGCCTAGTGTTTGTATTTTCTGGATTTTGTTTTTTGATTGTTGTTTCCCCCATAAGAAATAACAATCCCCATTTCAAAATCCTTCTTGTGAAACATCAATAAGGTAGAGGAGTAGAGTCTTTTGACTTGAACCTCTATACATACTTGTGTTCTTTACTTTCATTCAAGTTTTATTCTTTCTAAAGAACACACCCAAGTATTGGTTGCACTTGAAAACGAAAAATAGCCACAAAATATCCATACTTGGTGAACACACTATTCAACCCCCTCCTTCTAGTGTGTTCTAAGGAACCTAACAATCCTATCCCCTAACATCCGTCGTTTTTTCATCCTTTTTCTCCGTTGCTGTTTGGAATCAAGACAATTCTTTATCCCAATCCTTTGGTATTTTTATAAAGGTGGGAAAGGGCCATTGATGTTCCAACACTAAATTTCATTCATGGGTACTTTACTTAAAACCCGTTACACATTTAGGTGGAACTTAGATGTGGGTTCAACTCGTCATTTGTTTTGAAAAGAAAATCTCTTAATCTATTTTATCTCCTATTGTTAACTTTTCGTATGTTTTTAAATCATGAGTTAGAATCTTTTAACCTATGACCTGTTTTATTTACCATCTCATTTAATGAGATTATACCCAGCGATTTAATTAATCTAAAATAGTTGTATATTGCATGATATCATTAAAGAGAATAGAGATAAGCCATGGTAGCGATAGAAGATCCTTACCCTTTAAATTACTTATGTGGCATAATCCATTAAAAGGGTTAGAAAGTGGATAGGAGTAAAGTTAGAGAATCTTCTCCCATTTTGATAGTAGTTTTGGTACTAATAGGTGTGAGGTGCTGTTTGGTTAGCACTTGGGTATCGGAATTAGAATCGGAATGTGTATGATAGAAAATGAGTTTGGGGTTAAAAGTGATAGTCGTTTGATATTTAAGTGGAAATGGGAATAGTGATCGGTCAGAATAGTGGTCGTCGACGATGGCCAGCAGCGGCGGCGGATCGGCGGCCAGTGGCTCCCCATTCCCCATTCCTATATTTTGATATATAGGGGGCTAGTACATCAAAAAAGGATATCCATTACCAAATAGTTGGATATCAAAATGAAACCCATTCTCCCATTTCCTCCAAGCAAACCGCCAGAATGGGTTTGAATTCCTCCAAACCCATTCCCTTATTCCTATTTCCTCCAACCAAACATCACCTGAATGGCAAATAGGCCGGATTCAGACATAACGCTTTACGTGTTTCAAAAGACAAACATGAACCTAATCTATCAGGTTGTGAAATCAAGTTTGGCTAACCCGTCAACCCTATTTTTAAGTTTGACATTGTTTACGCGTTAACGAGTTTGGAAGATCGAGTATGATGGGTTTCTGGGTCAATAGTTTACTTTTTAGCTTGATAGGTCATGTTTGTGAGGAGTTGATCGAGTTGATGGATCGTACTTAATTGGTTTGTTGGTCCATTTTTGGGTTTATCGTCTCAGACGGGTCAACCTTTGAATTTTTTGTGTTTGACCTTACTTGATGTGAATGACCATATCCAAAATCCATGAAAAACAAGTTTTTTTTTTCTTGGATTGATGGGTCGTTTCATAAATTAACATTTTGAGAATTCTCAACTTTTTGTAAGATATACAAGGAACAGTTAAAATGTGATGAGAAGGAATTCTCTTTACAGACATTGTTCCTCATAGAATAATCTGTAATTTTTAGAATGCACAACTGAAATAGACATTCAAATGAGAATTTTCTTATCAATTAAGCAATTATTTTATAAATCTGTCCAAAAATATTATATTTTCATTTTGGTGTCCTAGAGTTGTCAAAGCATGATGTATGTTTTTTTGTTGATGATATTTTATTAGTCGCAGAAAGTAGATATAACCTGAGTACGAGACTAGAGGAGTGCCGATGTGCTTTAGAGAGAAAATGCCTAAGGATTAGTCGTTCTAAGACTAAGTATCTGCACTGAGACTTTAGGTGCACAGCCGACGATGAAAATAGGCAACTCACCATCGAGGGTCAAGTGGTTCTAAAGGTAAGTAAGTTCAAATACCTAGGATCATTTGTACAGAAAGATAGGGACATAGAGAGTGACGTAGCACACCGAGTTAAGGCAGGTTGGTGTAGGTGGAAGGCAGCCTCAGGGGTGCTGTGTGACAAGAATTTTTCAACTAAATTAAATGAAAAATTTTATAGGATGGCAATGCGGCCGGCAATGTTATATGGAACAGATTGCTGGGCCATCAAGAGGATGTAGTCACAGAAGATGAAAGTGACAGAGATGAAGATGCTGAGATGGATGTGTGGTCATACAAGGCTAGACAGAATAAGAAATGAGGTATACAGAGAAAGGTTGCGGGTGGCTAGCGTAGCAGATAAAATAAGAGATGGAAGACTGAGATGGCTTGAGCATGTCAAGAGGAGTCAGACAACGGCGTCTGACAGAGCAATTAAAAGCCTCGCTATATAAGAGAAGAGGAGTAAATGTAGACCCAAATTGACGTGGGATGAGCTGATTAGGCATGACTTACTAGAGTTGCACCTATCCGAGGACATAGTCCATGATAGAAGTTCATAGAGACAGATGATTAAGGTTAAGGAAGGGTAGACAAGATATAGGGACACATTAGAGCATACTTAGAAGATTAGATAGTAGTTACACTGTAGGTTGACTTTACACTTTTTTGTTTCGGTATTTGTCTTTTAACTACTTGTGCATATCAACTGTTATGACTATTTTAATATCAGAAGATTTCCGTTTATATTCAATAAATCTCTTCACTAGTATATATTCCTATTATTGTGCTATCTATGCTGGTACATATAGAGCCTGTGGTCTCATTGGAAGCAAACTCTCTATCTCTTGGGATAGAGGTATTGTTCGCCTACCGCTCACTCTCCTTCGACTCTAGCGATAACTTTTTCTGTCATTGGGATATACTGGATATGATTGTTGTTGGTGTTTACTCAAAACTAATTACACATCCAAAAAGATGAATAATAATCATCTGTTTATTTAATTAGTACTTATATGATTACATATTCTGCCTGAATTAACTAATTAGGGGCAGAACAAAAGTAGTTGTTGACGATACCAAGAAATTCACCTGGTAGTCGTTAACAGTCAACGTTAGAACCAGGGCCTTGAAAGGGCTAAGTATGGTAGGTCGGCCTGAAGATCGACCCAGCCATTAGCAGACATGCTGCCCGTCTCAGACATTGGGGACCACTGTCCCAAGTACCATACCTCGGCCTAGTAATGGACCGAGCAGAGATGAGCCAGTAATTTAGCTCGGCAAAAGTCCCTCCGTCATCTCGGTCACACTGTCGTTACCCTAAGGAAGTCTACGAATTTATCTCAGCATCAATAGCTGTATTTCGGCTTAAAGGATTTACCTCAGCCTAAGTTTCTTCACTTCGGGATAATGGCTCTACTTCAGCCAAAGGATCCCACCTCTGCCTCAGTGGTCTATCTCGGCTTCAGAGATCCGTCTCGGCCTCAATCGTCTCGGCCGAAGGACACCTCAGTAATAGGGCCTTGGCCCAAATGCTTCACCTACAGCAGCTGAATACTCCTATCCGGTATCTCGGCTACGCGTTCAGCTCGGCCAAAAGACTCTAATTCAGAGCCCTCAGCTACCGAAGGTTTACCTCGGCTACAAGACTTCGATTGCCCATCTCGGCCTAATTACAACAGTCATAGAGCTGTTTGCTACATGGCCATCATGCAGCCTTCGTTCTCCATCTGTCAACCATGCAGAGGCCCGTGTCCAGCACAACAGTTCTAAGTAGCTGCACGGCTACCATGCAAGCTGGCCAAACGTCTTCATTCTATCTATCGAGGACACACAGATCCCAGCTTCGCCCACTATAAAAGAGCTCCCTCAACAGAAGGAAGCCAGGTTCTAGGTTCCAAGTTCTAAGTTCCAAGCTCATATAAAGATTCAGTTCAGCAAAACCAGAAAAAGCCCCAGGCATCAGTACCTCGGCTTGGCCCACATTCTTTCAGGCCGACTTCTATACAGGTTGCATCAAACCTTACACAAATTATAGCCGCATTCGTAAAATGTCCAATACTGACTTGAGCGTCGGAGGGTTTCCCCGGGGCAGCGCCCTGGGACCCTAATGGGCTCTTCTTCTTTTCTCAGGTCTCTCTAGAGGACGTCTGACGGAAGGATAACGGTCATCACCGGCCTAGCTCCGGATATTTCCACTTTTACCTTGACGGGACAATCCGACCTCGTCAAATTGGCGCTAGAAGGAGGGCCCGAACCTCCGGGACCTTTTACTTGTGAAATATCCACTAAAGATTCCTCCAGTGATTGTCTTTAACCGGCTCAGCTCGGCACGTTCTTCTGTTCAGTGATATATTTGCCCAGATCATAGAACACGAGGAACTTTACCTGGTTATCTTGCACGAATATTTGGTCCATATCAGTTTGACCATAGGATATCGGTGTATCAATCATTGTACTGGGGTCAGCTCAGCCTGACACACTCAGATATTTGTCCTGGGTTGGGGGCATAATTATTACTCCTTCACCTTATGGTTCATACTGAGGGATTCATCTAGGTGTAAGAAAAGTTATGTGCCTACCTGACGTTCACTTTATGAGTTGTAACAGAATTGGAGCCCGACAGGATTCGCGCTTAGCCAATCTCTGCCTTATGGCTCATAAAGGGACTCGGAACACAAGCATTTCTACCTCGATGACTTCTCTCTTGTGGCTCATCAGATAAAGGAAATGATTTGGTATTCTTCCAACCCCGGCAAAAGTTCACCTCAACCTTAAGACTTATCAGGGGTCAACTCCGACGTGCACGTCCACCCTACAGTGGGCCTCGGTCTTAAGGCTTGTAAGGCATTTTTACCTCAAGAGCTGGTCAGAATTCCAACCAATTTCGACCAAACATTGTCATTGCCTCTTCGTATTCCGCGCCTTAATGGATACCATGGATGGCATGATCAGACTTCAGCTTATCATTAAAATACAGCACGGGAGAGATCTGAACAGATCAGCTCATCCTCTCAGGTCTGATTGGCCGAGCTAATCTGGGAGGCAAATGACGATACCAAGAAATTCACCTGGTAGTCGTTAACAGTCAACGTTAGAACTAGGGCCTTGAAATGGTTAAGTATGGTAGGTCGGCCTGAAGATCGACCCAGCCATTAGCAGACATGCTGCCCGTCTCAGACATTGGGGACCACTGTCCCAAGTACCATACCTCGGCCTAGTAATGGACCTAGCAGAGATGAGCCAGTAATTCAGCTCGGCAAAAGTCCCTCCGTCATCTCGGTCACACTGTCGTTACCCTCAGGAAGTCTACGAATTTATCTCAGCATCAATAGCTGTATTTCGGCTTAAAGGATTTACCTCAGCCTAAGTTTCTTCACTTCGGGATAATGGCTCTACTTCAGCCAAAGGATCCCACCTCTGCCTCAGTGGTCTATCTCGGCTTCAGAGATCCGTCTCGGCCTCAATCGTCTCGGCTGAAGGACACCTCAGTAATAGGGCCTTGGCCCAAATGCTTCACCTACAGCAGCTGAATACTCCTATCCGGTATCTCGGCTACGCGTTCAGCTCGGCCAAAAGACTCTAATTCAGAGCCCTCAGCTACTGAAGGTTTACCTCGGCTACAAGACTTCGATTGCCCATCTCGGCCTAATTACAACAGTCATAGAGCTGTTTGCTACGTGGCCATCATGCAGCCTTCGTTCTCCATCTGTCGACCATGCAGAGGCCCGTGTCCAGCACAACAGTTCTAAGTAGCTGCACGGCTACCATGCAAGCTGGCCAAACGTCTTCATTCTATCTATCGAGGACACGCAGATCCCAGCTTCGCCCACTATAAAAGAGCTCCCTCAACAGAAGGAAGCCAGGTTCTAGGTTCCAAGTTCTAAGTTCCAAGCTCAACTAAAGATTCAGTTCAGCAAAACCAGAAAAAGCCCCAGGCATCAGTACCTCGGCTCGGCCCACATTCTTTCAGGCCGACTTCTATACAGGTTTCATCAAACCTTACACAAATTATAGCCGCATTCGTAAAATGCCCGATACTGACTTGAGCGTCGGAGGGTTTCCCCGGGGCAGCGCCCTGGGACCCTAACGAGCTCTTCTTCTTTTCTCAGGTCTCTCTGGAGGACGTCTGACGGAAGGATAACGGCCATCAACGGCCTAGCTCCGGATATTTCCACTTTTACCTTGACGGGACAATCCGACCTCGTCATTTGTCAAAATGGTTTGACTATTTAAATTATTTTAAAGTCAAACTACTTCAATATTTCTAAGACTTAGACATTACTGGCTGTAAAATTCCCCCGTTGCCCACTGTGGTGAGGCAGCCCCTATATTTGATGAATGTGAACACTTTAGTGGAGCAACTCAGATAAGATTATGGAGCACATATAGTTCCGATGATCTTGTGAGGCTTGCGTGATTTGTGACGAACACCACAAAAAAAATTTCGATTACCAACGAAAACATCACCGACGAAACAAGGTACGTCGGTCTTTCGTTGTTAATTTACGACCCAATAGCGATAAAAACAGTTTCGTCGTTAATTGCGACGAAACTACGATGAAATACATTCTCGCTGACAAAAAAGTAGTCAGGTTAATCCTTTTGTTACAATTTCATCGGTGTTTTGTCGGTGGTTCGTCGCTACTCTGTGTCTTTTGTTCGTCGCTATTTAGTTTGTAGCGTTTCGTCGCTATATCGTCGCTAAAATTCCAGAAACATAAACACGGATAAACAAGAAAATAAATTCGTCGGTTAGTAGGTTCTCGGCGTTGTATTAAGTTTCGTCGGTATATCGTCGGTGTTTAGTCGATTAATTAGTCGTCGCAAATGGTTCGTTTTACTTTTCGTTCATATTTTATTTCAATTCGTCGCTGTGTCATCGCAGATTCGTCGAGGATTAACCACGTGTATGGATTAAGAAAAAAAGAAAACGATGATTGGAAAAAAGTTTATTCATTTAGAAATAAAAATTTACATTATAAAGACGAAAAATTAAAAAAAGAAATCTAAAAGAGAAGCAGAGAGGGGCCGTTCACTCTTCGTCATCGGAAGAGTCATCGGAAGAAAGAGTGGCCGCCACATTCTCTGCGAACTCTTTGAGGAGGCACTTCAGATTGTAATATCTGGCTTTCAACTTACGCAGCCTTCTGTTCACGCTGTGCAGTTGCTTCGACTCCTGCTATCTGTTTGCTATAAGCATACGGTAGTTGATCTGCGGCTCCGACATTTCTTGTTGAGGATTCTCTGGCGGCATTGGGCCATGCACATATATTGAATCCTCCCGCTCAACCGATGGTTGTGGTTGAGGAGGAGGCCGTTGTGGAGGTGCACTGTTTGTCCCTCCACGCCTTGGGGTTCTTCTATAACGACAGGGCATACTTTGTATTTTGTTTAGGAAGTTTTATAACTTTGTTTATGTGAAATGTAAGACTGTGGGGTTATATATTGGTAAAGTTAACGAGGACATAGCGACGAATCTGCGACGAATTTATCGTCCGTTACTCAACATCGGAAGATGTGCGGGCGTAACCCTTCGTTTGAACAAGCGACGAATTAGCGAGAAAATAGCGACGACTTAGCGACATAAGGTCATCGTACGTTGTAACACACGGGCACTGTGCAGACACGGCCGTTGGGTGAATAGCGACGCCGTAGCGACTCCTATAGCGATGAAACGCACCGTATGTTGTGAAGATACGACGGTGTGCGTCGCTATAGTCGTCGGTATTTCGCCGGTAAGCGATGAATGCAGACATTAATACACGCACACCATACGACGTGTTTCGTCGCTCAAAGCGTCGCTAATGGGCTTTGTAAGCATCGGTATTTGTGTTTCTTTGTTCGTCACTATTGCGTCGCTATTGTCGGTAAGGAGTCGGTAAAGTTGCAGGCACAGAACCATAAAAGCATCTTTCTTCTTCCACTTTTCTCTCATTCTTCTCCCATTTCATACACATAAATCATCACCTTTCAACGAAAATGTAGAAGGAAGATATCTTATTGTGTGGGATTTTGAGGTTTTCCACACCGAGAAAAGATAGCTGCTGTTATTTTGAAGGTATATCAAGAAAATGGATCCAAGGAGGAGCGATAGAAAGTGGATGTACGAGAGAGTAAACAACGGGGAGTGGAACGCAGATTAGATGTCCGTGTAAGAAATGCAAGAACCGTAAATATATGGATCCGGGTGACGTGAGGGTTCACTTATTGAAACAAGGTTTCGTGCACAATTACCATACATGATACTGCCACGGCGAATATGTGGGGGCATCTACATCTGCAACTGTTCACGTCGAAGGGGGACCCGGTCAGGTTGATGTCGAAGAAATAGACGATGGATCTCAGAACCCGTACGTGCATGTTACAACCCGCGTTTCTGGGTTAGTGAAAAGTAAAATAAGATGATGGAAAATAGGACGCAAATGTGATGCCGATGGAAGTTCAATGGAATTTAAACTTTTAGTTAAGAAAAATAAAGACATCGGCATTATATATCGGGGTTAAAAACGGTCGGAAAAATAACCGAAAGATAAGTCATCGGATACAGCGAGACTCGACGGGACTAGATAACAAACAGTTCGGACACACGTTACGAGGGATATAAGTTAGTCGGTAACAACCTAAGTCGTTAGATATAAATTAAACCGAGTAAACAATACCCGATACGGTAACTACAATACATCATAATACCTCTCAACTTCCATTATGTCTTTCTTTCTCTTTCTTTTTAACTCTAGCCGAAATTGAAGCCTCTCCAATACAACTTTAATTTTTTTATTTATTTCCCTCCCTCTCTCACGCCAAAAGCCCTCCCCCCAAAGTCAAGTTTCTTTTTTTTTTTCTTTTCCTTACAGCCACCTACTTTCATCATTTCACCACAAGCTACCCTTATCTTGTCACCACACCAAAAAGTATTCTCTTTCCTCCTCCATGTTTCTGCCGAAAATACACAAGGAGGAAGGGATTTCTCTTTCCTCATTCTATACACAATACACTTCATATTTCACAAGACCCTCTTTTCTCTCTCTTTCCAAGCAGCACAAGCCCCAAAAAGTAGTCTATGTACTACATGCATTGGACCCCAATATTTGAAAAAGCTTCACACCACTCTTGTCATCTTCCAACCCCAAGACAAAATTTCCATCATTTCTTCCCTCTCATCTTAACTCACGGCAGTAGCAAAAAGGGGGAAAGATATCTTCAACCAAAGAATCACCACATTCCCTCATTTGAATATTGTTCCAACACTTCACTAAAACACAATCTTCTCCTTCTTCTCCTTCCAAGCCGTGAGTGTCTCTTGCTTAGGAAGAGAAGATTTCTTCAAGTCCTATGGAGCAAGAACAAGAACACAAGTCTAAAAGAGTCTATCATTTAACGCCAAGGTAAGATACTTGAATACATGTTTCTTTAACCATCTAATCTTCAAGAAGCCATTCTCACCCATTTTACATCTCCAAACCGTGGCCTTCTAGGATCTTTAGGGGGAATAGACTCTTCCAAAATCAAGACAAGAGTCAAGATCTAAAACCATCCAAGTGATAATCAAGCTTAAAGGTAAGATTTTCTTGAAGGTTTCTCTTTTAATCACCATCCAAGCTATATGCATTAAATTGATTTATTTCTCCTTCCTTCCTCAAGTTTCGGCCGAGCATTAGGTGGAGGTTAAAGAGGTTCTAGCTATCTTGTCCACCTCAAGATTTAAGAAGGCAAGTACTCTTACTAAATACTACATGATTTTAAAAATGTTTAGTATGTATGTTTATACTAAGTTGGATCATCCATGGTTATGTTCAAAGAGGTAACATGATGTAAAATAGATAGTTTTGAGTTATGGTATATGTATATGCATAAGTTGTACATACGGATCTATGTATATATATATGACATTAAATGAATTATTATTATTTATATATATATATACATATACACATACGGTTGTATATACACACACACATATACAAAGTATAGAAACATTAATATATGTATATAGATGGATATATATATATATACATATATATATATATAGGTGCATTGTTGAGAAAATTTATAAATGGTATTAATATATGTATTTCGGTCAAATATATAAAATGTGCAGCCTAATGATTTTATTTTTTTTTTACAACAAGTATATTTAGATGATTTATAAAATAATGTATATATACATGTGTATTATTGAGAAGAATATATATATATATGGTGTATATATGTATTTCCGGCCATTTAAGTATTTTGGGCCTAATGACTTTATTTTTGAGCAAAATATATTTAAAGGATTTATGAAATAATATATATACATACATGTGTATTTTTGAGAAAAATCTACATTTATAGTGTATATATATACACATTTCGGCATATATATATAAATATTTCAGTTTTATATATTTATATATATACATACATATATTTGGCCTAATAATCTAATTTTTGTGAAAAGGATATTTTCATGATTTAAGACATGATATATTTATTCATATATATGTATTATTGAGGAAAATATACATTTATAGTGTATATATATATATACATATTTCGGCATATATATATATATATTTCAGTTTTATATATATACCTATATTTTTGGTCTAATAACTTCATTTTTGTGAAAAGTGTATTTTCATGATTGAAGACATGATATATTTATTCATATAGGTGTATTATTGTGAAATATATATATACATATAGAATCTGTATATAATTCGGCCTACAGGTATATTAATGGCCTAAATGATTCTAGTTTCATAAAAAGTGTATTTAAATGATAATAGGTTGAAATTACACTTTAAGTAGACATGTATGTACAGTATATAAATTAAGATATGAAAAACGGGTTATTTCAAGTATTATGGACTTATATATCTATAGTATATGAAAATTATACAAATACATTCATGTGAATCATAAATTCGGCCAATAGGCCTTTTAATGGTTAAAAAGGCTTAATTATATTTCATGAATATAAACATATGTCAACATATGAAAATGAATAAGTTTTGGGTATTATATAATTTATATACATTACAAAATGAGTATAGATATGCATACACCTATTTATTTCGGCCATTAGGGTTCTTGTTGACTAAATGACTTTATTTTGATTATGTAACCTTATTATGATTTATGTAATTATTTATGGGATATAACAATATATGAATTACTTGTACCAATATACATTTAAAGAATATTCACATGTATAGAAGTATGCATTATACATACTAATATACATATATACATGTTCAAATACGATGTTATGATGTTAACGATTTTATTTCATGTTGAGTGTATTCTTATGTGTTATAGATTATTATGTGCAAGTTAAGTTATAAGTTATGAAATTCCTACATGGTATGTTAAGGGAAATAGGAAGTTTATGTCCTAGGTACTTAAGTTATGAATTATGAAAGTATATATTGTACGTACATATAATTATATATGTTGGAATACAATGCTATGGTGTAAAAATGATTATATTTCATATTAAATGTACTCCTAGGTGTTATGGATTCTTATGTGCAATTTAAGATCTAAGTTATGAAATTTCTAGTTGGTATTCCAAAGAAAATGGGAAGTACATGTTCTAAGTACTGAAACTATGAATTATGAAGTTCATGGGAAGATTTGATGTTGAGGAGGTATGGTTATGATATTTCTTTAAGTTATGATAAATAGACTGCATTGATATGTATTTTTTAAGTATGATAAGTAGACCGTATTTAAGCAATTGATGTATGAGGAAATGATGTAGTATGACCAAGATACCCTTATACGACCGAGTCTCACGTTGCATGAAATCAAGGTTTGAAACGTTATGTTTTGTGTTACATGTTTTAAAAGTTCATATGCATATGTATGAAAAGTATATTTCAAGACAATGTTTACGACATGATTTATGACATGTATGAAGAGTATGGAAATGTAGTGAATAGTATCTTCGAGACGGAAGTTTCTTCATGCGACAAATGTAAGGTTCCTGTGAACACCAAGTGAAGAACATGGCTCTTGAACCTTACATTAAATGTTGGGTATCGGGTTGTACCTTGTGAAGAGCTTGGCTGTCGAACCCTTCTATGTACGATGAGTCGGGTGAATACCATTTGAAGAACATGGCTACCGAATTGTTTTGTGTTGAGTCTTGAACACCTTGTGAAGAGCTTGGGTTCATGGCCGGCGTGTCAACGTATGGTAACCTATTCGTGTGATGTACGGATTACAGTATATGTAACTTTACGGAAGAATCATTCCGGATGTCGCTAGATATAATTCTTACATTTCAATGGCCATCACGTATGCATGAAAAGTATGACCATGGAAGTTTTAACACGTTATTGCATGATTTAAAAAAAGGCAGCTATGTTTTACCTTATGATCATGATGCATTACACCTTTATGCCTGTCAGGACTCCTTCAATGACGTAGTAGAATTAAGCTGTGATGAATAGAGTTAAGAAGGTCACACATTAGCTAAGGAAATCGTGAGGCTAGAGCTTATGGATTTTAACTAGATCTGGAGATCTTTCGTTTCTTGTATGGGCAGTATTACTTGTCTGTCACTATCTATTGATGATGTATGAACTTTGGTGGTGATGCTTAATGCTGACTATATATGAAAAGACAAACACTGTTCCTTGTCTACCTACTTCCAGTTTACGTTTATACCAAGGTATTTTACTGGTTAAAAATGGAGACGTGATTATCTATTTGACAAATGTGGTATTATGTTTTGTCACCCCGTCTCTCCATGTATGATCCACATGTCGTATCCAATAAGACTACTTGCTGAGCGATTAAAAGTCGGTGGCTATCGCTCATACTTGCCTCATTTATCACTTTCTAGATAACAGGTGTCACCATACAAACTTGTTGAAGGTATTGTAGATAGACCATTGATGACGAAGAGCATACCGAGATATTCTTTGAAGGCGTTAGGCCTCGATTGATTATGTAGCTCAGAAGATTTCAGTATTCTGAATATGTTGACTTGTACAGATTATGATTTAGTACATTGCATGTCGATTATGATTTGTTTATGTTATGATGCTTCCGCTGATCGATTCATTATTCATGTCGACATGTACATGTATGGTATCGACGCCTTGTACTTTATGGAGTAGAGTACGGCGGTTGCACCGGGTCGGAACCCTGGTTTCGGGCGGGGCGCTACAGGTGGTATCAGAGCAAAGGCTCCAGATCCACTGCGGACTCATAAGTAAACGACGACATGATTTTAAGCAATGATCTTAGAATTTAAGAGATGATCATAGATTTAAGAAACGATCTTAGACAAGGGTAAAGTAAGTTGAATACCGTAAGATGAATAGGCAGTAGTTTACATAATATAAGGTTTAATCGGATTAGGATTAGAGGCTGAAATTATTAAGCTATGATTCCAATATAAATTTAAGTTGAAGGATTTTAAATTAAGCAATGATCCTGAACTTAGGTCGCAATCTTAGAAATAAGTGATGATTTTGATTAAGAGTTGATCTAAGCATCAGACGACAATCTAAATGAAAGTATTGATTTAATCATAAGCAACTGTTATATACTATTTATGATTTAGAAATAAGAAGTGATCTTAGAATTTAAGAAATGATCATAGACGTAAGAAATGATCTTAAATTAAAGTGACAACCTTCGTATAAAAAAAAATTATAATAATAAACTGTATTAGGTTATGATTGTATAACTTAAGCAAATATTGTAGAGTCTAAGTATATGATCTTAGACTGAGCGCTGCAGCCTGAGTATACGAGAAACGAAACGGTATTAGACAGATACGAGAAGCTAGAGAGTCTAAGTAGGTTGTTAAGCTGTCTGACATTTATATGGGTTAAGTCGCTGGAATACCTCAATTCTGTTTTCCTGTTAGTGACATAGTACTCATAAACTGTACATTCCCTAATTTCGGGTTCAGCTTTATTTAGGATAATATTTGGAGATAGTGATAAATTTTGTAGGCTGATTAAGATATGATATGTGGTAGAACTATAAGCGGTGATTAATAAGAGATATGACAATTGGAGTTTCGTAAATACATCGCACAAGTGATACATGTTGAATTAAGACGATGAACTTAGAAGATTTCGGAATAGGCCAAAGATGTTAGTCACATTAGAGATATTAATTCATATCGATAAGAGTACAATTATATAAATGGAAATAAGGATATAATGAGTCATATCATATCGGAAGTTAAAAAAAAAAATTCTAGAGATCGGACTATCTAGGTCAGATTAGTGTGCGTAAGTTGAATCTGAGTAAGCCTGACTAGATTAGAATTGATATGATTGTACTGGTTTAAGGTGAGCGGTTGAATTTGGTAAGTATAAAAGTTGGCATAACACGTAGAAAATAAGAGATTGTAAATATTTAAGCGGATTAATAGAAGTATACGGTGATACTAAATTAAGAAAATTTTATCATAAGTCGGCGAAGGCTAAGCTGAATCATAGGCGATTAAAAAATGACGTTAGAAATTAAGTGTTTAAATCAATAAGAGTACGACACCCCAAGTTTCGAGGACGAAACTTTTTATAAGGGGAGAAGAATGTTACAACCCGTGTTTCTGGGTTAGTGAAAAGTAAAATAAGATGATGGAAAATAGCACACGAATGTGATGCCGATGGAAGTTCGATGGAATTTAAACTTTTAGTTAAGAAAAATAAAGACATCGGCATTATATATCGGGGTTAGAAACGGTCGAAAAAATAACCGAAAGATAAGTCATCGGATACAGCGAGACTCGACGGGACTAGATAACAAACAATTCGGACACACGTTACGAGGGATATAAGTTAGTCGGTAACAACCTAAGTCGTTATATATAAATTGAACCGAGTAAACAATACCCGATACGGTAACTACAATACATCATAATACCTCTCAACTTCCATTATGTCTTTCTTTCTCTTTCTTTTTAACTCTAGCCGAAATTGAAGCCTCCCCAATACAACTTTAATTTTTTTATTTATTTCCCTCCCTCTCTCATGCCAAAAGCCCTCCCCCCAAAGTCAAGTTTCTTTTTTTTCTTTTTCTTACAGCCACCTACTTTCATCATTTCACCACAAGCTACCCTTATCTTGTCACCACACCAAAAAGTATTCTCTTTCCTCCTCCATGTTTCTGCCGAAAATACACAAGGAGGAAGGGATTTCTCTTTCCTCATTCTATACACAATACACTTCATATTTCACAAGACCCTCTTTTCTCTCTCTTTCCAAGCAACACAAGCCCCAAAAAGTAGTCTATGTACTACATGCATTGGACCCGAATATTTCAAAAAGCTTCACACCACTCTTGTCATCTTCCAACCCCAAGACAAAATTTCCATCATTTCTTCCCTCTCATCTTAACTCACGGCAGTAGCAAAAAAGGGGGAAAGATATCTTCAACCAAAGAATCACCACATTCCCTCATTTGAATATTGTTCCAACACTTCACTAAAACACAACCTTCTCCTTCTTCTCCTTCCAAGCCATGAGTGTCTCTTGCTTAGGAAGAGAAGATTTCTTCAAGTCCTATGGAGCAAGAACAAGAACACAAGTCTAAAAGAGTCTATCATTTAACGCCAAGGTAAGATACTTGAATACATGTTTCTTTAACCATCTAATCTTCAAGAAGCCATTCTCACCCATTTTACATCTCCAAACCGTGGCCTTCTAGGATCTTTAGGGGGAATAGACTCTTCCAAAATCAAGACAAGAGTCAAGATCTAAAACCATCCAAGTGATAATCAAGCTTAAAGGTAAGATTTTCTTGAAGGTTTCTCTTTTAATCACCATCCAAGCTCTATGCATTAAATTGATTTATTTCTCCTTCCTTCCTCAAGTTTCGGCCGAGCATTAGGTGGAGGTTAAAGAGGTTCTAGCTATCTTGTCCACCTCAAGATTTAAGAAGGCAAGTACTCTTACTAAATACTACATGATTTTAAAAATGTTTAGTATGTATGTTTATACTAAGTTGGATCATCCATGGTTATGTTCAAAGAGGTAACATGATGTAAAATAGATAGTTTTGAGTTATGGTATATGTATATGCATAAGTTGTACATACGGATCTATGTATATATATATGACATTAAATGAATTATTATTATTTTTATATATATATATATATATATACATATACACATACAGTTGTATATACACACACACATATACAAAGTATAGAAACATTAATATATGTATATAGATGGATATATATATATATACATATATATATAGGTGCATTTTTGAGAAAATTTATAAATGGTATTAATATATGTATTTCGGTCAAATATATAAAATGTGCAGCCTAATGATTTTATTTTTTTTACAACAAGTATATTTAGATGATTTATAAAATAATGTATATACATGTGTATTATTGAGAAGAATATATATATATATGGTGTATATATGTATTTCCGGCCATTTAAGTATTTTGGGCCTAATGACTTTATTTTTGAGCAAAATATATTTAAAGGATTTATGAAATCATATATATACATACATGTGTATTTTTGAGAAAAATCTACATTTATAGTGTATATATATACACATTTCGGCATATATATATATAAATATTTCAGTTTTATATATTTATATATATACATACATATATTTGGCCTAATAATCTAATTTTTGTGAAAAGGATATTTTCATGATTTAAGACATGATATATTTATTCATATATATGTATTATTGAGGAAAATATACATTTATAGTGTATATATATATACATATTTCGGCATATATATATATATATATATATATATATATATATATATTTCAGTTTTATATATATATATACCTATATTTTTGGTCTAATAATTTCATTTTTGTGAAAAATGTATTTTCATGATTGAAGACATGATATATTTATTCATATAGGTGTATTATTATGAAAAATATATATACATATAGAATCTGTATATAATTCGGCCTACAGGTATATTAATGGCCTAAATGATTCTAGTTTCATAAAAAGTGTATTTAAATGATAATAGGTTGAAATTACACTTTAAGTAGACATGTATGTACAGTATATAAATTAAGATATGAAAAACGGGTTATTTCAAGTATTACGGACTTATATATCTATAGTATATGAAAATTATACAAATACATTCATGTGAATCATAAATTCGGCCAATAGGCCTTTTAATGGTTAAAAAGGCTTAATTATATTTCATGAATATAAACATATGTCAACATATGAAAATGAATAAGTTTTGGGTATTATATAATTTATATACATTACAAAATGAGTATAGATATGCATACACCTATTTATTTCGGCCATTAGGGTTCTTGTTGACTAAATGACTTTATTTTGATTATGTAACCTTATTATGATTTATGTAATTATTTATGAGATATAACAATATACGAATTACTTGTACCAATATACATTTAAAGAATATTCACATGTATAGAAGTATGCATTATACATACTAATATACATATATACATGTTCAAATACGATGTTATGATGTTAACGATTTTATTTCATGTTGAGTGTATTCTTATGTGTTATAGATTATTATGTGCAAGTGAAGTTATAAGTTATGAAATTCCTACATGGTATGTTAAGGGAAATAGGAAGTTTATGTCCTAGGTACTTAAGTTATGAATTATGAAAGTATATATTGTACGTACATATAATTATATATGTTGGAATACAATGCTATGGTGTAAAAATGATTATATTTCATATTAAATGTACTCCTAGGTGTTATGGATTCTTATGTGCAATTTAAGATCTAAGTTATGAAATTTCTAGTTGGTATTCCAAAGAAAATGGGAAGTACATGTTCTAAGTACTGAAACTATGAATTATGAAGTTCATGGGAAGATTTGATGTTGAGGAGGTATGGTTATGATATTTCTTTAAGTTATGATAAATAGACTGCATTGATATGTATTTTTTAAGTATGATAAGTAGACCGTATTTAAGCAATTGATGTATGAGGAAATGATGTAGTATGACCAAGATACCCTTATACGACCGAGTCTCACGTTGCATGAAATCAAGGTTTGAAACGTTATGTTTTGTGTTACATGTTTTAAAAGTTCATATGCATATGTATGAAAAGTATATTTCAAGACAATGTTTACGACATGATTTATGACATGTATGAAGAGTATGGAAATGTAGTGAATAGTATCTTCGAGACGGAAGTTTCTTCATGCGACAAATGTAAGGTTCCTGTGAACACCAAGTGAAGAACATGGCTCTTGAACCTTACATTAAATGTTGGGTATCGGGTTGTACCTTGTGAAGAGCTTGGCTGTCGAACCCTTCTATGTACGATGAGTCGGGTGAATACCATTTGAAGAACATGGCTACCGAATTGTTTTGTGTTGAGTCTTGAACACCTTGTGAAGAGCTTGGGTTCATGGCCGGCGCGTCAATGTATAGTTACCTATTCGTGTGATGTACGGATTACAGTATATGTAACTTTAGGGAAGAATCATTCCGGATGTCGCTAGATATAATTCTTACATTTCAATGGCCATCACGTATGCATGAAAAGTATGACCATGGAAGTTTTAAAACGTTATTGCATGATTTAAAAAAGGCAGCTATGTTTTACCTTATGATCATGATGCATTACACCTTTATGCCTGTCAGGACTCCTTCAATGACGTAGTAGAATTAAGCTGTGATGAATAGAGTTAAGAAGGTCACACATTAGCTAAGGAAATCGTGAGGCTAGAGCTTATGGATTTTAACTACATCTGGAGATCTTTCTTTTCTTGTATGGGCAGTATTACTTGTCTGTCACTATCTGTTGATGATGTATGAACTGTGGTGGTGATGCTTAATGCTGACTATATACGAAAAGACAAACACTGTTCCTTGTCTACCTACTTCCAGTTTACGTTTATACCAAGGTATTTTACTGGTTAAAAATGGAGACGTGATTATCTATTTGACAAATGTGGTATTATGTTTTGTCACCCCGTCTCCCCATGTATGATCCACATGTCGTATCCAGTAAGACTACTTGCTGAGCGATTAAAAGTCGGTGGCTATCGCTCATACTTGCCTCATTTATCACTTTCCAGATAACAGGTGTCACCATACAAACTTGTTGAAGGTATTGTAGATAGACCATTGATGACGAAGAGCATACCGAGATATTCTTTGAAGGCGTTAGGCCTCGATTGATTATGTAGCTCAGAAGATTTCAGTATTCTGAATATGTTGACTTGTACAGATTATGATTTAGTACATTGCATGTCGATTATGATTTGTTTATGTTATGATGCTTCCGCTGATCGATTCATTATTCATGTCGACATGTACATGTATGGTATCGACGCCTTGTACTTTATGGAGTAGAGTACGGCAGGTGCACCGGGTCGGAACCCTGGTTTCGGGCAGGGCGCTACAGTGCAGATGGTGCAAGACGCAGCCGCCAGCGCATTTACAGGAGAGCAGCACTTACAGATGCATGTCGGGTACGAACGTGCACAGGATCCGGATGAACAGCCGCGTATATTCGTGGAGGAAGATCCGAACCCTCAGGAGAGACAGTTTTTTGAGATGCTGAACGTCGCCAACAAGCCGCTGTATCCTGGTTACGGTAGTCACACACAGATGTCCATGACCGGTCGGATGACGAGCATGAAGACGGAGCACCGCATGACGGAGAGATTGTATGATGGGATGTGTCAGCTGATGGGGGAATCTCTTCACGAAGGGAACACGATGGTCGACGGTTTTTATTCGACGAAGAAACAGCTGCAGGCATTGGGACTGCCGGTTCAGAAGATCGATTGTTGTTTGGAGGGGTGCATCATATACTGGGGCATCAATGAGGATGAAGACAAGTGCAGAGTATGTGGGACACGCAGGTGGAGAACGAACAAAAGAAACCGGAACGTGCCAAGAAAGCAATTCTACTATTTACCTCTCACCCCTAGACTGCAGAGGCTCTACGCATCCGGTGCCACAGCTAGCCAGATGAGGTGGCACGCGGAGCACTACACGAAAGACAGTGAGATGTGCCATCCATCCGACGGCAAAGCTTGGAGGACGTTCGATGCGACACATCTAGGTTTTTCATCGGAGACAAGGAACGTTAGGTTGGGTTATGCACCGACGGGTTCAACCCGTTTGGACAGTCCGGAGAGCAGTATTCGTCGTGGCCTGTCATCGTGACGCCTTACAATCTACCACCTTGGAAGTGCATGAAGAAGCCGTACATGTTCTTGACTATGATTGCACCGGGGCCTAGGAATCCGAAACAGAAGATCGACCTATACCTGCAGCCGTTGATACAGGAGCTGAAGTGGTTGTGGGCGTTTGGCGTGGAGACGTTCGATGTATCGACCAAACAAAACTTCCAGCTACGCGCTGTGCTGATGTGGACGATCAGTGACTTCCCGGCTTATTCTATGTTTTCGGGGTGGAGTACAATGGGGAAATACGCTTGCCCTTACTGCTGAAGCAAGCGAAGACGATGTCCTTGAAACATAGACGTAAGGTTTGCTGGTTCGACAGCCATATAAAGTTCCTGACCAGACGTCATTTGTACAGAAAGAACGTGACGGCGTTCATGATTGGCATCGTCGAGAAGGACACGAATACGAGGATGTAGGCGAAGACGAATACGAGGATGAAGAGGACGACAAGCATGTAGATGAAGATGAAGATGAAAATGAAGATGAAAATGAAGATGTGTATGAGGATGCGGATGAAAATGAAGATTGACGTTAGTCAAAATTTTTATGTACCTCTTTATGTGAAAGTGTGTATGTGTTGATGTACCTACACACATGTATATACATAATGTGTCTGTAAGTACTTTATATTTTCTATTATTTTTTTTTAAAATATCGAAGAGCGCCGAAGATTTACCGACGAAACCTGTCGTCGCACGTTTAGAATAACGACGACACAAGAAATAGCGACAAACACCCGTCGCTATTTCGTCGCAAAATGTCGAAATTAAATCAGAAATCCCCCTTCTTCTTTCCCATTTTAGCGAAATCTCTCCCCAAATTCAAACCTCCCTCCCCCGCGATTTTCTTCTCCTCCTCGCGAATTTCTTCTCTTCCCCAACGAACTCCTCCTCCGCGGTACTCTCATCCAGCTTCCTCTCCTCCACCGGTGACTCCCCGCCCCTCTGCTCTCCTACGGTGCTCTCATCCCTCTCCACCACCGCTCCTCCTGTTCCGCCATTCTCTGGTGACCTCCTTTGCCGGTTAGTTTTTCTTCATATTTCGTTTTTAATGCTTTTAATTAGTTATAGATTCAATTCTTTGTTTTGGATTTGGGTTGTGGGTGTTGGTGGTGGTTTGGGGATTATGGGGAGGGCTATGGGGCGGTTGAGGTGGTGAATGGCGGGGCAGTGGTTGTTGGGGGTGGCTGTGGGTAGGGCTGTGGTGCTGGGTGGGGCTGGGTGGTGCAGGTTGGTGCTGGATGGTGCTGGGTGGGGCTGGGTGGGGCTGGGTGGGGCTGGGTGAGGCTGGGTGGTGTTAGGGTGGGTAAGGCAGTGGGGTGGTGTAGGGCAGTGGGGTGGTGGCGCTGGGTTGGGTTTCCATGTCCGACGGCATATGAAGTAAGCATGTTGGTGATCATGTGGCTAAGGTATGTTTGGGCAGCCTTTGGGCAGCCCCTAATGCTCTTAAATTCTCAATTTTTATGCCTATTTTATGTTACAGGTGATGTATTAAGTATCTTTTATTTATTTTTCAAGTTTGAAGCTCAAATGATGTATATTATTGAAGCCATGTATTTTGTTTAGCTAGTTTATGGTTGAAGCCTGTTTGTTGTTAAATTGAATTGTGTTTACTTTGGGCAGCCCATAATTCTCTTAAATTTACCATTTTTATGAATAATTCATGTTACAAGTGATGTATCATAAGGATGTAGAGGTGATGTATATTTTGAAGTGTAATTTGTTTAGAGGTGATGCATATTTATGCTTTAAGTTTCAAGTTCAAGTGATGTATACTTTGAAGTGTAATTTGATGATGAAGTTTGATTATGTAGTTTGGTTAATCATGTTGTGTTTGGATTTGGATTTGTCTTGGGAGAGGCCATTAAGGCCGGAAAACCTCCGATAAACGAATAGGTCATGCCGAAATTTTCAAAATTATTAATATCTTGCATTAAATGTATGTAAACACTTGTCTTTTTTGGACATCTTATTTGTTTGGCCAACAAACCCTAAACTTATTGAATGTGCCTTTTAATTTTTTCACCCTTGCATATCTCATGGCTAGTGAGGGTTTACCTACTCGATCCACCTACCCACCAGCCAGACAGGCCCTCTCAGGACAGTTTGATATGTTCGTTTATCAGCATGAGCTGCTTGGTTTAGTGTCAACCGCCGCTCTGGCTACGGACGCGAACCTTTTAGGGCTTGCCGATAGGTCCGCACCCCCCAGATCTCTGATGCCACCCACACCCACCGGTTCAGCCCATCATCCGGCGTCTGATGCGGCATCGGACGAGGGTGTCATACCAGGGCGTCGTGCCCTCCCTTGGTCACAGGCTACCCATATGTAAGTAATGATTTATTTTTTTAACACGTTTTCAAATCTATTTCACGAGTTATTTTTTCTTAACAACTTCACATCTTTCAGGTTTGCATCGGACTCGGGCCAGATTTCCGGTTGCATCACTCGGTCCTTCCACCTGAGGCAGGACCCTGCTAGATATGCCTGGTCCCGTGTCACCCCGCAGACAGGTAGGTTCTACTAGGATGAGTTTCACGTATTCAAATTTGATGAATTTCATTTTTTTATGCATAATCAATCATTACTTTTCTAACGACATTTTTATTTTTCCTCTGCATAATAATTGCAGAAGGCGTATAGATGGCTAGCTGACATCGCCCACGACGTGGAGCAGGCCTGGCGCCAGAGGGCCGCCAAACGCTACAGGGACTTTGTCAACTCGCTCAAGACCAAGTGGGAGCATGACCCCATTTCTGCGAGGCCTCCCTACGTATCCGAGGCCACCTGGGCGGGGTGGATAGAAGGGTGACTGGACCCTGCTAACCAAGCCCGCAGCGCCCGAAACGTGGCGAACCGGCGCAGCGGCAATCTACAAGCCCCAGCACCTGCCACACACTCAGGTGGTTCGGTCGCCCACGCCACCATGATGCGTGCTATAGTAAGTATTTTAATATTGGATTATTTAGTTTCATTGATTTCATTGGATTATTTAGATTCATTGACTTAAGTGGATTATTTAGATTCATTGATTTCTTATGTTCCGCTGTTGTTTTTTTTTGGTATTCGTACATGGTTAATGTAAGTAGTATATGTGTTCATTTGTATTTTTCTTTTTATTTTTGATTTGACTTGGGAGAGGCCTTTAAAGCTGTGATACCTCCGATAAACGAATAGGTCATGCCGAAATTTTTAAAATTCTGGATTTCACTAACATATTTTATTTCATTCGTTCAGCACGCGGAGACGGGGGAGTGGCCAGCCTCCTACGATCTCTTCTACAAGACGCATCGGAAGAAAGCCTCAGACGGGACGGAGGACTGGATCATGGCGAAGACCCGCGACATCAGTGTAAGTAGTCTATGATATCATTTGTTTTTTTTCCTTAGTTTGTTTTATTTCTAAACCCTAAACCCTAACAATTCTTATTCTCATTTCAGGACGAGTACAACAGATTACTGGCAGAGAGGGGAGAAGAGGTCGACAAGAACCGTGCATATTGGGATGCGGTTCGGACCATCGGCCCTCAGAATAAGAAGAAAAGGGAGGTGTACGGGGTTGGATCAGCAGCGCCGCGATTCTTCCCCAAAGTTCTGCATCCAGATGCTTCCTCCGAGGCCAGCACCTTCGCGCCTTCTGCGATGCCAGAGGATATTTCGCGCCTGGACACAGATCATGCGGCGCTGCAGCATGAGATGGAGACCATCAGGGCGCAACATGAGGAGAGTGTACAGGCACTGTGGTCACAGCTCACTCAGACCCAGCAGGCGCTGCAGCAGTCGGTTCAGCAGATACAGCAGGAGACGAAGCAGGAACTCTCGCAGCTATCGCAGATCCTCCGCTCTTTCCTTTCCAGCTCCTCGCAGCCTCAGCCTCGCCCTCAGGATGGTCAGCCTTCTCCGCATGATCCCCCTCCACCTTCCTCTGCATAGTATTTCATTTTTTGATTTTTCGTACTGACTATTTCATTTATTGTATTGACATATTCTTTGTTCTTTTATATTTTATCTGACATTTATACGGATTCCATTTCATTTGTGTTATTTAATTATATGAATTTCAATACGCAAATACCGTATTTCTGTATAATATTCGTAAAAATGATTTTATATACAAAATAAAATATATTATAAAAATTAAATAATAATAAAAACTATCTAATTAATAATATATTGGTATTATTAATAAATTATAAATATTTAATATTTAATATTAATTTAATATTTAATATTAATTTAAATAATAGCAACGAATTTGCGACGGAAGCCAAAGGTCGCAGACGGGACATATAAAAATAATTAAAAATAAAAAATACCGACGAAAAATTATTACCGATGAACTTGCGACGAAACATAAATGTCACAGACCGGGCATATAAAAAATCAAAAATTTTAAAATAGCGACGAAAAATATATACCGACGAACCAACGACGGAAAAACAGGTCGCAGACCTGACATATTTACGTCGCAATTTTACGACAAACCGCCAATGACCTTGCTCTCGTCGCAATATAACGACGCCGTACCGACGAAAATCACTTTGCGACAAGTCATATAGCGACATACTTATTTCGTTGCCATTTCGTCACTAAATACGGTTAGCGACGAAATGGCGACGAAATATGTCTGTCGCTATATGGCTGGTTTTTTGTAGTGGACTCCTGTAGGCCTAGATGGATTGCATGACTTATTGCATAGCCTAGAACCGAGTCTATCATCTCTTGAGGCAATATACATCAAATAGTCTTGTGTTGGGTTTAAGATGAGAGTTCAAGGTCCTTTTTGGATCGTTGGGACATTTTCAAGCAAAGACCACGTATTTTCTTCCACTATATATAAACAACAATATCAATCATACCCGGTATAATTTTATTAACGTCCAATAACAACAACATTACCCTATTGTCTTATGACGGGGTATGGAGGGTCGGATGCACGCATCTATACTCATATGTTAGAAGCACATAGAGGATGTTTCCCGATGACCCATAATGATCGTCAAGCTGTGTCGATCAACTGCTACTTCACAATATAAGAATCGCAGCCAAGAGCTAGTAAAAACTAACCAAGAGCAACATTGCCGATAATTTTACTAACGTCCTATTTTTACTAAACCAAGTGCTACTAGTAAAAACTTTTGTTAGGAAAGGAGCCTAAGAGCGTACATCATGGACGCATTCGAAGCATGAGATCATCGCATTGATGTTTCCAGTGCACTCAATACTTCTCCAATCCTTCATTAGTCAGCTCAGCAATCACCTGGATAGGCATTTTAAGAGAGAGCATTTTTACCTAGGAACACAGTATAAAATGGGAACAAGTACGAAACAAAATTTTCACGACACACATTTGTCAAATGAGACATGACATCGTGTTACTCGTATTTAACCTCCACTCAATCATGGAACAAAGAACAATATTCAAATAAAAAACTCTGCTAACACAGGATAAAGAAACACATATCAGACAAAATAAGCAAAGTGGCTAGCCGAGCTGAGGTGCCTAGCCGAAGTGGAGAGAAGTAAAAGAGTGCCGAGCCAAGGTGTCATACCGATGTGAGTATCAGAGATAAAATGAGTGGCGAGCTGAGATACTAAGCTAAAGTGAGGAAGAAATAAAGGAGTACCAAGCCGAGGTGCCAAGCCGAGGTGAGGACAGAAGTAAAGTACTCGAGCTAAGGAAATGAAGCGTTAAGCTAAAATATGTGGTGTCAACGTGACAAGATGCAGTGCTGAGGTGAAACAAGACAATGCCGAGGTGGTGTGATAAAGTGCCGAGGTGAATGCGGAGGTAATATGATAAAGCGTCGAGGTGAAGAAGAGTTAGAATCAAGATGTACTATGGCAAAATAAGAAGTACAAAGGTGAACTAAAATGAGAAGGGCCGAGATGATAAAGTGTCTGAGCTGAAGGAAAGAATGTCAAGCCGAGATGACGAAGTGAAAAATAAAGGTGAACACCATTGACGGGATGCCGAGCTGAGGAGACAAGATGAATGCAAAGACAAAGGAATATGCCAAGCTGCGCTAATCACAATAACGATAATAGAACAAAGATATTGACAACGGAAACAAAGAGATAGCATTGCCGAGCTAAAACAACTTAGATAAATACAAGAATCTCGAAGGCAGCACTTAAGAGATGAACAGTGCAATGACACACATATATATATATATATATATATATATATATATATATATATATATATATATATATATATCCACTAGCTCAGTGGACTAAAGAAACAATTGTAAATAGAATATAGCCGTTAGAGAGCTGTTGGTGGCTTGAGGTTTTTTACCTCTTACAAGCCTTATAAAAGGCAAACACTTGTACATTTAAGATGAGGAAGCCTGAATAAAATTTATAAATTTCAGACTCTAATTTATGTTCTTCAATTTTACACTTCAATCTTTAATATTTTACAATGTGTGCTTCTTAAATACTTTTAACACATGCTTCCATATTCTACACACCGCGCCTCTGAAATTCCGACACACCAAGATAGTCATTTTAAGAGAAAGCATTTTTACCTAGGAACAAAGTATAAAATGGGAACAAGTACGTATGAAACAAAATTTTCACAACACACATTTGTAAAATGAAACATGACATCGTATTACTCTTACTTGTATTTAACCTCAACTCACTCATGGAACAAAGAACAACATTCAAATAGAAAACTCTGCTAAAACAGGATAAAGACCCACATATCAGATAAAATAGGGCGGATATAGCACTTACACCCAAAAAATGTTGAGAATTGAAAGAATTTTCATTCATTCAAGTTAAAAGATAATTTAAAATGTTCTTTTCTTTTTATAGAGAATGAATTCTAACTCTAACGGTTGCTTTTCACCACTTGAACCGTGGTTGTTCATCTACAGTGAATTCTAACGTTAATGGTAACGGCTAGTTGCCATTGCAGATCTTGTATGTACAATGAAATTATTCTAAGTATACTTACATGCATAAGTATGACAACCTGGCCTGTTGAGTTGCTGCCTTGATTGTGCATCACCACGTCACCTCAGCTCAGCACTTATTCACTTTGTCTTCTTTCCTTCAACACTTTTGTTCTTCTTCAGCTTAGTTAGTCCTTCCGTCTTTACCTTCAATTCAGTTCTTCTCTTGTTCATTTCCAACTTCGTTTAGGTCTTCGTCCAGGTCGGCCTAGTTCAGCTTGGCACACCTTCTTCCAGATCTTCCTTCTTCAGTTTCACCTTAGCACACCTTTGCTGAATTTATTTCTACACTCTCTCTCAAGCTTAGTTGTATATATTCATACAACCAAGCTTGGACATTAAATATTTAAAAACCTTTGTTGAGACTGGTTTGGTTAAAATGTCTGCTATTTGATTTGTTGTGGGAATGTATTGTATGCTGGCCTTATTTCCTTCCAATTTTTCACGGATAAAATGTCTATCTATTTTTACGTGTTTTGGCTTATCGTGCTGAACTGGATTTTCTATCATACTTATGGCAGAAGCATTGTCACAAAAAATGTTTATGGGTAGTCTTGCCTGAATATAGAGATCTTCCAGAACTAATCTAATCCAGATGCCTTCGGAGATTCCTAGTGCAAGTGCTCTCAGCTCAGCTTCTCCGCTACTTCTTGATACAAATGGTTGTTTCTTGCTCCGTCATGTAACCAGGTTGCCTCATAAGAAGGTTCCATAGCCATTTGTTGATCGCAGATCAGTTTTGCATCCAGCCTAGTCTGCGTCAGTATAAATCTTGATACTTCGGGTTAAGTTCTTCCTGGAGCATAGTCCCTGTCCTGGTGCATTCTTGAGGTACCTGAGGATCTAAATGCAGCTTGGAGGTGCTCATTAGTAGGATCGTGCATAAACTGTGATACGAAACTTATTGTGTAGCAAATATCAGGCGTAGTATGAGATAAGTAAATTAATTTTCCAACTAGTTTTTGATAACTTAGTTTATTTGTTGGGGTGTTATCCCATTGATCTTTGGGCTTATATCCAGGTTCAACAGAGGTGTTGGCTGGTCTGTATTCGAGCAAACCAGTTTATTTGAGAAGGTCCAGTATATATTTTCTTTGAGATATACACAGTCCATCTTTGTTTCTTGCAATTTTCATTCCTAGAAAATACCTTAATTTTCTTAGATTTTTAATTTCAAATTGTTGTGATAGTTTAGTCTTGATATTCTATATGCCATGTTTATCACTTCCAGTTATTATAATATCGTCTACATACACAATAATGGCAGTCAGCTTCCCCTAAGCTGAAATTCGAGTGCCTAAAGTGTGGTCGCTATGTTTTTGATTGAATCCTAGCTTATTTAGTCTTAGTGAAAGTTTTAAACTAAGGCCGAGATGATTTTTTAGTCCATATAAAGACTTTCTCAACTTGTAGACGTGACCTCTATTAGTTTCATTATTAAATCCTGATAGTATAATCATATAAACCTCTTCTGTTAGGTCTCTATTAAAAAATGCATTCTTTACATCCATTTGGTGCAGCTCTAAGTCAAGATTAACTGCAATAGAAAAAATTGCTCTTATGGTATTTAACTTAGCAACTAGTGTAAATGTTTCTAAGTAATCTACTTCGTAGTTCTGTGTGAATCCCTTAGCTGCTAGTCTAGCCTTATATTCATTCACTGTGCCGTTATTATTATATTTAATAGTGAATAGTCATCTACATCCTACTGCTTTATCATAGCTGAGCTGGGAGTAAGTTCCCGTGTGATGTTTTTCTCTAAGGCATCCATTTCTTCCTGCATAGCCCGCCTCTATTCAGGTCGGCTAAGTGCTTCCTCTATATTCTTAGGAATAATGTTGTCATCAAGTGAGCACACAAATGTTCTAAATCTTTGATTCAACTTATTATAGGATATATACTCTTCTATGGGTATTTAGTGCATGTCAGATTCTTGGTGCATTCCCTAGTTCCTTTCCTTAGTGAAATTAGTTTGTCGTCAGTTTGAGTTCTATGGTCATATTCGGTGTTTTCTGAAGGGTTTTCCTCTATTTCAGTCACAGGTGATTGTTCAGATGTATCAGGACGGCTGCTACATCCTAGATCTTCCTAATCATTGGGAATGATATGAGGATTGATCCTAGGTTGAGAATCAGTTGTGCCGACCTGAGGTGCCTAACAGCCGAGCTGTTGTGTGCAGCTCAGTTGAACAGTTGAGCTTGGCAGCTTTGGTACTAGGAAACTAAGCTCATATTCTTATTCCTTAACTCTTAATTACTTCAAGTAAATGTCTGTTTTTTCTTTCAGCTACACCATTTTGTTGGAGAGTATAGGTACAAGATGTTTGGTGGTGTATTCCATTTTCTATCATAAAATATTAAACTTTTTTATCTAAAAATATTCAGCTCCATTGTCTGACCTCAAAGTTTAATGGTGCAGCCGGACTGATTTTTAATGAATGATATGTACTTATAACTGTTTGCCCTACATCACTTTTATTTTGTAATAAGTAAACACATGTTACTCTAGTGTGATCATCTACAAATGTTATGAACCATTTAGCACCATGAATGTTAGCTATTCTAGCTGGTCTCCATATGTTAGAATGGACTAGATTAAATGGTGTTGATGACTTATATGCCTTTGCAGGATAATTATGTTTAGTATGTTTGGCTATTTGGTAAGTTTCACAAGTAAGTTCTTTAACATCAACTGAGTTGAATAATTTTGGCATTTAATCGTTTAAGATACAAAAAATTGAGATGACCTAGTCTGTCATGGCATAACAAAATATTCCCTATACATGGATTTCTAGGGTGCAAAATACTAGAGTCTTGATCACTTGACAGCTTGGCTGAGTTTATTAATGCTCTGTTTTCTGACTCTAGTATGTATAGGCCCCCTATATTCCTAACCCTGCCAATCATCCTCTTCACTTTATTTTTCTGAAAATAATATTCTATGGATAAGAAGCAGGCTAAACAGTTATTATCCTTACTGAATTTGCTAATAGACAAAAAAGTAAAACTTAGACGGGGACATGCAGGACACCTCTCAGTGTGATTTTGTTGTTAATTATAGCAGTGCCTATTCCGATAACATTTAAGACAATTCCATTTGCAAATTTTACCTTGTTAGGTACAGAAAATAAAGAGTAGGAGTTTAGAAGGGTACCATTATTGGTCATGTGATCAGTTGTCCAGGAGTCAATGATCCATGAACTGCTGGAGCTTGGCTGGATGTAGCCTGTCATAGTTGCCTGGTGCAGGTCAGCTCCGCTCCCTTGTCTATTCAGCAGATTGATAAGAGTGGCAATCTGATCCTTTGTAATCACCTCAGCATTAGCTACTTGGACTGGGCTAAGGTGGGTTGTGCTTGGCCGAGCTGCTTCAGGCTGAGTTGTACTACTTACCTACTCCCATCATGACATTCTTCCGGCTTTCTTCGTGTTTTATTTTAGCGAAGGCAGCCTTCAAGGTCGGTAGTGATTTTGTACTTAGAATCCGACTTTGTGCAGTGTCGAACTCTAGATTTAGTCCAGCCAGGAAGCAAAAAACTTGCTTCCTTTTTGTTATTTCTTTGTAGAATGCAGCATCAGTGACACAGGACCACTGATGTGCTTCAAAAGTATTATTTTGCTGCCACCGTAACGGCCCGCCCGAAACTAGGGTTCTGGCTCATTGCACCCCCCGTACTCTACTCTAAAGTGTACAAGGCGTCGGTACTATACATGTGCATGTCGACATGAATAATGAATCGATAAGCGGAAGCATCAGAATATATACAAATCATAACCGACATGCAGTTCATTTCATCATCAACTCCGTACAAATCATAAGTTACTAAGTACTGAAATCTTCTACAATACATCATGAATCGAAACCTACATTCTCAAGAATAAGCTCGCGGTACACTTTGTCGTAATCAGTGTCTATTTGACCTGTTCTCAACAAGCTTGTGTAATGGTATCCATTATCTGAAAAGTGATAAATAAGGCAAGTATGAGCGATAACCAACCTTTAATCGCTCAACAAGTAGTCCTACTAGATACGACATGTGGATCATGCATGGGGAGACGGGGTGACAAATCATAATAACTAAGAATATCGAATATAATAAGCATGTGTCCATTTTAACCAATATAGCATAACTGCAAACTGAAAGCAGGTAAATAAGGAAAGTTTCACAGCATAACATAGCAGCATCTCGTTCTGCTAAATCCGTAACATCATAGAACATCCATACTTAACTTCTAATCCATAAGTTATACTATTCTCGCATATCTTACATGTACTACATTCTCATACGTAAACACTAAATTGACCATTTCAGTATCATCATAGACTTAAGGAATTTTTAATCATAACCCTAAGGTGACATGATCGTGACATGATGCATAAAACATGACTTTTCATAACATGACGTGATTTTCATAACTTGCATAACATGACATTCTCATAACGTGAGAACATAACATTTTCATCATTGGCTATATCACTTTTCATAAGAATAATAACGCACGACATACCGATTGATTCCGCATATAGTACATGTACAACATAAAACATCATAAATATATGTACATGTGCTAACAGTGATGCGCTATGACGGAGATCCCGTGTCCCAGACTTGGTGTTACAATCGGCCATAAACGCAGTCATACAGAGATCCCGTGTCCCAGATCCGATGTTACACTCGGCCATAACATAATCATATGTCCCTGACACCTACCACCCCAGTACCGATGTCACACTAGCGAACACTACATGATCGTAATCATGACATAACATAACATATCGTGTGTCGATGGAATCAATCGTCCCGCGTTTATTATTCATATGCATATGAACTTTTAAACATGTAATGCGATAAAATCACTTTTCAAACTTTCATTTCATGAAACATGAGACTCGGTCAAACGAGGGTATCTTAGTCATACTAAACTGGTAACATCACTTACTTACTTACAGTGTACTTGTCATAACTTAAGAAATTATCATAACCATACTTTCATAATATCAAATCTACACATGTATTTCATAATGCATAACTTATGTGCCTAGAACATATAATTCCTTATTACTGTAATATACCATCTAGGAATTTCATAACTTATATCATGATCTACACATTATCATTTCTTACACATGGATATAAATAACATGACATAAAATCATTTATGTCATAATATCATATTTGAACGTGTATATAATTTTATGTATGTATAATATATATTTTCATACATATGAGTGTTCTTTAAGTATGTATAGGTACAATAAAATATATACTAGATCATATTTCATAGATGTGGCTATAAAACATAATAAAATCATTCTTTTCATATCTTAACATTTATATACATCATATATATATACACAACATAAACATAATAAAGTCATTTTAGCAAAAGGCCAGATGGCCGAATATATGAAATTTGTATACATATATATAATCATTTTATGATATATTATATAATATTCAAAACTTATTTATTTTTGTATCTTAACATATATATTATACACATATGTATACATAAAACATATTAAGCCATATTTTAGCATTTAAATGGCCTTATGGCCGAAATATATATATTGTGTATACATATATAAAATCATTTTATAATATATTATATAATATCCAAAACTTATTCATTTTCATATCTCGACATATATATTATACATATATACATATGTATACGAATAATAAAGTCATTTTATCATAAAAGGCCTAATGGCCGAAATATATATATTATGTATACATAAATAAAGTCATTTTACGATATATTATGTAATATCCAAAACTTATTTATTTTCATATCTTATCATATATATTATACACATATACATATGTATACAATATAAATAAATCATTTCATTACAAAAGTCCATATGGCCAAATTATATATGCTGGCATACACATATAAATCGTCTTATGATATATCAAAATATCCAAAACTTAATCGTTTTCTTATCTTAATATATATATGTATATATAAATATATGTTCCCTTATATATATATTTTCATTTTCTTAATATGTATACTATACATATAAAATAAGTTAAAACCACTTTTAGTATTAAAAGCCCTATGCCAAAAGATATGAATTTATATATTTATATATTTACAATTTTAAGACACATTACACAGTATACATAACTTAGCCTTTTTTATATAATTACATACCTATATAATGTTATACATATATATATATATAATATTAATGTCATTCATCCATTTTATAACCTCATGGCCGAAAATATGTCTATATATATATATATTGTATATATATTATTCATATTTCATATCTTAGTATATATATATATATCCTATACATAATTGAGTGCATATCATACTAAGAAATTTTTTAATAAGAAATACACTTATAACCGTGTGTGAGTATGTATGTATATATATATATATATATTTATATGTACATCTTTCTATATGATGATGTATTTATATTATTTGTTCTCGTATGATGATGTTCATTGCTTTTTTGTAATATGGTATTCCTCCGCCATAAGAGAGACTTCTTAATAAAGTTAATATTCCCCCAAAAAACAAGTATACATATACATACATATATATATATGTGTATATATATGTATATATATATACTCAATTCATTTTATTTCCATTAAAAAGCTTAAGGCCGTGAGTTTATATAGTGTATATATATACACACACACAAAATTCATTATATTGTCCCTAATAGGCTAAGCCGTGTGTATATATATAACGTATATACATATATATATCATATACAACTTATATTTTTACATATCCTTGTGGAGAAATTTTTGAACATATTACATGATCCAACCTTGATATAAACATATGTATTAAACTTTAAAAAAATCCATGTAGAATCTAGAAAGAGTACTTGCCTTCATCACTTTTCTTACACTTTAAAGTGAAGATTTCTTCACTTAGTTTTGGAAGAAAAATACCTTCTTCCTCCTCTTGCTACCCACGGTTTGCAACAGCAAATGGAGAGTTAGTGAACAAGTTATGGAAACGGATAAATAGAAGAAAAAAGGGTTGAACTTAGATAGTGTTCTTTACCTTGCTACCTTTAGTTTTTAACATCAAAAATTCGGCCATGACCTTGGTAATGAAGGAGAATGTTGTGGTTATTGTTTTTGGATGTGTGTAAATGTTAAGAAGAGAAGAAAATCCATCCTTTGCCATGTATGTAACCCTCGGCCCATATGAAAAAGAAATAGATTTGGAGGACTTTGTTCTTGCTTGGAAGATGAAGGAGGATGTTGTGACTTGGCTTGGAGAATGTTAGAATGGAATGAAGAAAAGAAAATCTTCCTCCTTTGCTTGTCCAACTCACGGTCTAAAGAGGAAAGAGGAGTTTGGAAGACTTGTGGTTTGTAGAAGGAAAAAGAGTGTAAGATAGGAGGCAGAAGATGAGAGGAGTTGAAAAATGAAAGTGAGAGGGAGAGAGAGAGGGGGACTATGTAATCCTAAATAATAATTAAATTCTATCGAAATTTTATCGACATCCCATTCCCATTTCATTTTTTATTATATTATTTCATCTCCATTGATCTGAAAGTTTGGGTCGTAACAACCACGCTTTTGTCAGAAGTGTGTAGTATTTGTGGACAGCGAGACTCCCTTGTTTCAGCTCATAAAGATGAGCTTCGATTTTATATAGCTCTGAGATGTAATCCTTAATACATCTCCGTGACTGCAACCCAGATCTTTGCTGAAGTATTATACTTCATGAAATCGTCAGAAATGTCTGGCAGCATAGACCATATAAGTTAGGACATTATCATGCTGTTCTATGACTTCCACAGTCGAAAGTTTACATCTATATCAGATGGAACAAGAACTGTCCCATATAAGTATTCTTCCTTGCCTTTACCAGTGATATACATTTCTACCCCTCGAGACATTAAGAGGTAGTTATCTCTGTTAAGTTTGTGGCTGATAATGACCATGGAAGAATCATCAGTAAGTAGAAGACCACGCACTGCTCCTGATGGTTGATCAGAAATAGAAGTAGCCTCTGTGTATTCAGCAGGGCTGAAGGGAGTAGTCATTTTGAAGAAGTTTTAAAATTTTGTAGAAACAAAGTATAACACGCATGTATTTTTGAATCAGATTGGCTCTGATACCATGTTGAGAATGGAAAGAATTTTTGTTCATTCAGGTTAAGAATAATTTAAAAGGTTATTTTTCTTTTATACAGAATGAATTCTAACTCCAATGGTTGTTTTTCACCACTTGAACTGTATGTACTGTTCATCTACAGTGTTCTACAGTGAATTTTAACGTTAAGATAACGGCTAGTTACTAGTGCAGCTCTGTTATGTACAGTGAAATTATTCTAACTTATAATATTTACACACATAAATATGGTAACTCGGCCTGTTGAGTTGATGCCTTGATTGTGCTTCATCTCGTCACCTCGGCTCAACACTTTTTCACTTTATCTTCTTTCTTTCAGAACTTCTGTTCTTCTTCAGCTCAGTTAGTCCTTCCGTCTTTACCTTCAGTTCAGTTTTTTTCTTATTAAGGTTAGCTTGGCTGACTGACTTGGTCACTTCCTAACTTCGTTCAGGCCTTCATCTAAGTCAGCCTAGTTCAGCTCGGCACACCTTCGTCCAGATCTTTCTTCTTCAGTTTCAGCTCGACACATCTTTGATGAACTCGTGGAGGGCGCCTACCGCCTCAGTCCCAAAGAGCATTGTGGAGGATGCAAATCAGGAGCTCATCGGTTCCTAGGTTGGGTGAGGCATGAAGTATATCTGTTTATGCATAAGGTACATCTTTTGCCTCTGTTATCATCCTACTCCTGTTGACACCATCTCTCATAAACAGTGAAGTGAATGATAAGCCACTACTCCTCACTTGAATCAAGATAATATTTATGGAAAGGCCAAATTCTGTTGATAATTAAGAAAGTCTCTTCAGACTCAATCTAAGATGCTTCAATAAAGGTAATAAAGGTAAGAAAGGCACCATTAGGACGTTTTGTATCAAAACCTAGAAGACAACATACTAGTGATGAAAATTTTAGTTTATGACTATTCAAGATTGAAAAGAGATGTCCATAGATTTAAAAGTTGTATTATTTCATGGAAAGACACACTGCTCTAGTTGCCAAACTCTGTCTTTGAACGTTCGGCAAAATTCATTGACTGTTTGGTCAAGCGCTCGATGATACTCATATTCCATCAAAACTCAGTCGTCGAATCCTAAAATCATCGCCAAACGTTCAGCAAAACTCTCTAAAAGTTCGGCCCTCTTCAGAACATGACTCGCGAAACCTTGAATTCAAGATATTGTGACTTGCCGAATCTCGAAATCAAGGTATGGCGAAGCTGATTCAAACCAACTTTCAGTCTATTCTCTAAACAATCTTCTTACATGTCATTACATAAATTTGGAGCACTTTGTAAAGCATTTTTATGTTCTTTTCCAATAAATACAGCATTTTCTGTGGCTGTTAAGTATGAAAAAAGTTGATATATTCAAATAGCCATGGTCAATTCGCAAAAAATCCATCACTACTTATGAGTTTTGGTAATTCATTTGCACTAAATTTTTCTGTACAAAGTCATCGTGGTGGTGGATTCAGGAGAGATACTCAGATGTTCAATCGCAATGGCTCTATACGACCCATGTGCACTCATTATAATATGCTTGCACACACACTTGAAAGTTGCTACAAAAAGCATGGTTATCCACCTGGCTATGAGCCTAGAGGGTAAATCAACTATTTGACTCAGGAACAAAGCTAGTAACAAGGTGATAGGCTGGGTAGTCAAGTTGACAATAATTCTTTTGAATAGTTCGTACCTCCTAATGAATGTTCTGGACATCCTGTGCCTCGAATGCCTCCCATGTTGACATAGGAACAATATGTGCAACTAATGAGTATGCTCCTAGAACACCAGGACAGGAACCAAAAAGGGAAATATGTTGGTTTTTGACAGCATTAGAAGACAGTGTTCTGTGATGTCAGCTCAACATCTTCCTGCATCTGGTAATGAGTTTAGGTAATGTGGTATGCAAAAACTTTAGCTTATGGATTTTGGATTCTGGAGCCATATATCACATTTGTTGTTCTTTTAGTCCGTTTGATTCTTCTCATTCTGTCACGTCTATACATGTAAAGTTCCCTAGTAACCTGTTAGTGGAGGTCTCTCACATGAGGTCTCTTGTTACATACCCCTTATACTTGTTGCTGTGCTGTTTGCACCTTCATTCACTTTCAACTTTCTTTCTCTCTGTACAATTACTCATTCTAAAGATGTCATTGTATACTTCTACTGTAATTGCTGCTGGATCCAGGACCAAACAGCCAAGAAGATGATTAGTTGAACTAAAATGAAACAAGACGTGTATCATCTTCATGGTTCAATCAAGTCTCATGTGATCAACTCATCTGGTTTATCTCCTCCTACCACTATGCATTCCCAACCTCTACTTTGGCATTTCAAACTAGGCTACACGGTAGACTTCAGAATAAAGGAGATTCATAAATTGTATCCCCAAGTAGCTGTCTCACATTTTCTTTTTTCTTGTTTTGTTTGTCCTCTAGATAGACAGAAAAGAAATCATTTTTCAATTTCTTCATCTGCACCGCTTGCCCCTTTTGCCTTTATTCATATAGATATATGAGATCTTTATAAACGTCTTACAATGTTTGAACAATCATATGTTTTTGCAATAGTTGATCATAATTTCAATAGATTTTGTTCGGTGTATTTGATGAGATCCAAATGAGAAACTGAACACCTCTTAAATGAAATTATATTTTATGTTAGTTAGCTAAACAAATATATCTTGGATTATTTTGTTAGATTGAAACAACAAATTCTTTTATTTATACAAAAAATACAATATTCGACGGCTGTAGTTGAAGATTAAGATAGAAGATCGAGATTATTACGGAGATTATACCATCAACAACAAAGCCGTACAGTGCTTGGAAACTCGAAGAGAAGATATTTATCAACAACTTGGAGCCCAAGAAAAAATAAATAAACTGATCAAGACATGAATTCTATGGAAATCTCCATCTCTGCTAACGAAGATAATTTTATTTTCTTAAGAATTCTTTCTCTTGTGGAAAAAGAGAGGCACAAATTATTGCAATTGTCACACAATTGCCACCATATAGACCATGGAATAATTACATCAGAATTATTACATGATATAAACCAGCATTTAACTTTTCCCTTTTCATTTTTTGGTCACGTTTTCTTGTTTTGGCCTTTGTTTAATATCCTATCCCTATCATTTGTTGCGAGTTGTGTTCAAGGAGCTTAATTTGCAGCACTTGAAGAAGAACACTGCAGCTGGGAATCCAAGTCAAGAATCATGACAAATTGAAGCAAGATCGTTGGATTAAAGTTTTAATCTACGATAGTTAGTGATTGGAAATAAAAGGAGCACGTGCATCAATGTGGTCAAGCTGGATTGCATGAGAGTGCAGGTGCACGTGCTGTTAGAATATGTTTGAGCTTTGATGATTTGCACAAGGTTAGCACTTGGATAATCAGATTAGGCGCTTCATGTTGTGTGTTTGAAGTCAGTATACTTCGAACACTCACTTCAGGCGCTTAATGTACCTTGGTAAGGTCTAGTACACTTCGAACGCCTACATTAGGCGCCTAATGTGAAGTGTCTGGATCTGCATACACTTCGAACGCCTACATTAGGCGCTTCATGTGAAGCGTTTGAAAGTCAGGATACTTCGAACGCCTGCATTAGGCGCTTCATGTGTCCTGATGAAAAGTGCGAACACTTCGAACGCCTACATTAGGCGCTTCAAGTGTTTCACCAAGTCAAAAGTACTTTTCTCTGAATGGACACGTACTCCCAAGTACTTTTTCTGAGAAAATGTCAGTTTCAGTTCGAACAAGCATGAAGAGTTACATTAGGCGCTTCATGTGACTTCGAACGCCTTCAGTTGCCAACATAAGGCACTTAATGTGACTTCGAACGACTGTTCTTTTTCACATTAAGCGCTCAATGTCACTTCGAACGCCTATGCATTAATCACTTTAGGCGCTTCATGTGACCAACAGTTCAAAAGTCTTTTTGCTTCACTTTCTAACCAGTTGACTCTTTGTACCCTCTTCTTTTAGTGTTATTTTCACAGGTTTTCCCTCATACCTGAAGTTGCCAGTTTTCCATTCTTGGTCATGATTTTGGATTTTCTCCAAAGAGTCTTGCTACATGCCAAGAGAAGATCTCCAAGGATGATAAGGTACCATCACAAGCTGCCAAAACCTATTATTGGCTGTGCAGAGGCATTCAAACGGGAAGAATTTTGAAGGTTGATAAAATAAGGGTTTCCTCCATTCTTCTCCAACTTTCTACTTTGCAAGCTCTCAAATTTTCTCTCAAGCTCAAGCTCTCAAAATACTTGTAAACATTGTACATTTTACTTTATTGTTGAGAGTAACTATTGTAAGAGGAAGAAGAGTCTTATTCTTGTTGAGATTCTATTGTGAGAGATTGGGTAGATTGTTGGTCAAGGAGCAAGGGTGCTGCTTGTTTGAGATTTCTATACTTTGAAGGGTTAGTTGATAGTGTGTGGTGCACTATTCTCCCTACAAGATTTCTTTAAGGCCAAAGAAGATCTTTGGAGGCTAGACTTCAAAGGGTTAGATCTCTCGGTTGTGGTCTAGGCAAGGTGCCTAGTTTTTCTGTATTTGGATTTTGTTCTTTGATTGTTGTTTCCCCCCAAAGAAATAACAATCCCCATTTCAAAATCCTTCTTGAGAAACATCAAGAAGGTAGAGGAATAGAGTCAATGGATTGTCCTTGAACTGATCTTTGTATCTTTTGCTAAAATACCTAGAAGTACAATGCTTGTTTCTATAATTCCTACCACAACTGTGTTCCCCTTTCAATGTCTTTATCATGAATGTAGAGTCATGACCCATAACTGAAGCATGGATCCTCCAATTACATCCCCTATTACATGAGGCAGTGACCCTGGTTGCCTCATTCTTATGATATCTTACTTCATATCCTCTTCTAACATTCCAGTCATTTATAACCTCTCTAAATTTTGCAGCAGATGCAAACTGTTGACCTACTCTTAACTCAAATTCAGTTTTACTAACTCATCTTCAAAATCAAAAGCACAGTAATCATTTACCTTTTCTGTATCATTGTAGAAAAATACTAGCTCATCCTCCACTGCTTCATTCCAATCAACAACATATATGCCTTCAATCTTAGACTGACCAACCTCTTCATGTCTTTCTATTACAGCTGCAAGCACATGTTCTTGCCTTTGTAATTCAGTTTCAGATGGATCTGGTTCCTGTCATTGAAACCAAGTACTACACCTTCTTCATCCTGGTTGTGTCTCCCTGGAAAGTCACTGAAAAAGTCATCATTAAGTATCCAATCTAGTCCTTCATACATACCACCATGCTCAGAATTTTGAGATGGATCAACCAATGATAGATTATGACAACCAACAGCTTCACAAGGTGAATCTTCTGTTGCTTGACCTTGGATTGTCTCAACTATATCAGAAAGGAAATATGATGGCCTTGGAGCTGAATGAGAAACATTTGTAGAGGTTTGAGCTTGAGCCCTATCAGGTCTACTAGGGTGCAAATTTACTGATTTTTCCTTGGTCAGAATGGTCTTTTTCTTTGGTGGGGTTCTCTGCCAACTCTTCCTTTTGACAGGTACTAACTTACTTGCACACACTTCATTATCACTAACAGAAACATCTTCACTTGCTGGTGATATTCCCACTAAACTCAACTCTTCACGTATTTCCATGTTTATTTTGCAGGTACACAGCAGTTCTCAGTCCCTCTACTGAGACAATTGCCCATCATCCCCACATCAAATCAGTTAAACATAAACATACATACAAGATGAACCCATTAACTAACAATTTTGCATTGCATTCTGTTCAAACAATTTCACACTCAACCATATGCAAGGAAACAAAACATACTAACAATTTTGCATTGCATTCTGTTCAAACAATTTCACACTCAACCCTATGCAAACAAACAAAACATCATCGCATTCATGGTTAAAAATCACCTTACATACCAGATGATTGATTCACTTAGCAGACACTCTTGCTTGCTATTAACAAACAGTTTTGCATGTCAAGTCAAAAACTTTCACATTCAACCACACATGCACACAGACAGAACATCATCAACTACATGATCGTAAAATTTTTACACACAACCAGACATGCAACCTACATATACTATACAGTCAACACAAATTAAAGCTTCAAAATATCTGAACCAACATAAAGCAAGTTTCTTTATTAAACTGTTAGATTCTTACACTATCAGTCGATAGAAATGAGAATGAAATCACTTTGATTGCAAAACAAAACTCCTTGTGCTTAACGTTGAAATGCTTCATTGTATTGCTTCATCAGCATCAAAATCAACTGAAATAGGAAGAATCCAAGAGTAGCATTTGTTTTCTGGAAAAAATGAAGAATGAAGCTAGAATTTGTTTGCTGGAAAACACGAAGAATGAAGCATGGGATTGCGTGTTTACATACTCCCACGGGGTGTTAAATTTAGCAAAGGGATGACTAATGCATTTATGCCGTTATTTTTTAGTTTCTTCAGCAAGGGCAAATTTGCCATTTCAGCCTCATGTCAAATTCCTTACCATGTGTCAACGTTTTAAGATGATTCCCACATTAACCCAAACTTGAAGGCGGATAAGGGTTCCTTTTGAAATATTAGGGGGACAAAGGGAGATTAGGCAATACTTCAAGGGTGTAAAGGGTAATTAACCCTTTGGCAAAAGATTATCATATCAAAATCTTCATGACAACATAGAATCAAGAAACACAGAAAACACCGAAAGTTACGATTAAACATAAGCCAGCTACTCTCCAAGTAGAACCAGGCTTTCAACAAAATTAACATCCACGCCCTTATACGCAATATCACCAACTTCCTTCCAACCTTCATCATCAGAATAGTCGGGATCATCACAAATAGTATCATCATCAACGTCCAACCGAAGCTTCTCTACCGCACTCAAGTCATCAAGGTTTATTGCACCTATCAGTGGAGGCCGTCTACCCCAATATATAATTCTGCCACTACGGCTGAATCCAGCAAGACCACTAAAAAACGAACCATATTCTTCACTTTCATAAATGAACTCCTTCCACTTGACCTGCCCACTGCTGTCCCTCTCCATCACAAAGACACCGATCCTCCACACACCTTCCCATCCAACCGTGAACAGGGCAGGTGAACCATTTTTCTCAAGCATTGTATAAGGATATTCAAGACCAAGCTCATAATGAGGAGCAGGCGTTTCCATTTCGCGAAACACTTCAGTATTCAAGTCGAAGCATTGCAAATGGTACGGCTCACTTCTATCACAGGGCGTCCAATACAGGTATTCATCCACAAAAGTTCCAGGTTCAATACAAGGCAGAACGTCAGTTGGCGCATCTATAACCTTCCATTTCCCGCTGTTAAGACTGTAAATTTCTGCTTTAATATTCCGAACAGGAGGATCAGAATTAGTAATAGAACAAAAAATCCGAACCACCTTGTAATCATTCTGCACCCCGCAATACCCAAACCCCAATACAACATTAGCGGCAGCCTCTTCAAGCAAGTCCAAGTAGCATGAACACTCTGCATTTAATTTCTTATACTTCTGGATGGACGGATTAACCAAGTAAATGTCACGGCCATGATGGTCATTATGAAAATCGGTTAGGCAAACCAACCCGTTACAAGATCCGACCAAAGATAGATACTCAGCCCGAGTTTCGAAAGGGAATTTAAGTGGGAATTGAAGTTCCGGGTGGCGGGTCAGGACATTATTATTGTCAGTCATGAGTAGGATATGTTTCTCTTCCATTCGTTGTAAGACAACAAGAATATAGTTATTGTAAGTACTGGAAACGGATAGGGCGAGGTGGGCAGAAATGAAGGCCCGGGTTTTAATGATGAAAAGCCACCTCTTGCAAACAGAAAGGGACCGGACAATCGATTTGATAGGCAGCCGTATGAGGATGGCAATAACCAATTCGTCAGGAAGATCAACAACAGATTCAGATTCACCCTCAGGAGTCACAGGGGACAAGTTCTTGGGTGACTCATGCCCCTCTGTTTTGGACATTTCTGTTAAATTTGGTCCTTGGTCTTCTTCCTTCTTAGTGGCTTCCTGGACCAAGGCAGAGAAAACGTCTGAAACATTGAATCAATCCAGAGATAATCTTAAAGTACAAAAAATAAATCTACAAATGAAAAAAATGAAACAACAACGATAGTTTTATTCTTTTCCCCGGATGATTTTTCTGGCAAAACTATGTCAAAACACTCATCATTCCCATACCAAATAAATGAATAAGGATGAACTTAAGATAACTAAAAAAAAATATTTGCAGAAATCACAGATCGAAAGTGGAAGATTGAGAAACCTGAATCTGAAGCCGGTGTAATCTGTCCTCTAACATCCGTCGTTATTTATCCTTTTTCTCCGTTGCTGTTTGGAATCAAGGCAATTCTGTATCCCAATCCTTTGGTATTTTTATAAAGGTGGGAAAGAGGTTGAGATCTCCTCGTCCCATTACTCTTTCTTACTGCCACGACCTCTCCTTGCTGCCCAGCGTCGCGCGGTCACGCGTCACCGCATCCTCCTTGGGGTGGGGATCCTATCCCGTAGGAAAGGGCCATTGATGTTCCAACAATAAATGTCATTCATGTGTACTTTACATCAAATCCGTTAGACATTTAGGTGGAACTTAGATGTGGGTTCAACGCGTGATGTGTTTTGAAAAGAAAATCCCTTAATCTATTTTATCTCCTATAGTCTAACTTTGTCATGTGTGTTTAAATCACGAGTTAGAATCTTCTAACATTCGACCTGTCTTATTTACTATCTCTTTTAATGAGATCATATCATATTTAATTAATCTAAAATAGTTGTATATTGCATGATACAATTAAATAGGATAGAGATAAACCATGGTGGCGATAGAAGATCTTTACCCTTTAAATTACTTATGTGGCACAATCCTTTAAACGGGTTAGAAAGTGGATAGAAGTTGGGTTAGAAAATCTTCTCCTGTTTTCATACTAGTTTTGGTACTAATAGATATGAATGACAAGTAGGTGGGGCTCAGATATACAGGTTTACGTGTTTCAAACGACAAAAATACTTTACTTTTTAGCTTGATAGGTCATGTTTGTGACGAGTTTATCGAGTTGATGGATCGGACTTGATAAGTTTGTCGGTCCATTTTTGGGTTTGTCGTCTCAAACGGGTCAACCTTTGAATTTTCTTGTGTTCGATTAGGGTTGTAAACGAGCCGAGCATTGCATTGTTCAAGCTTGGTTCATTTAACTTAGCGAACGAATCGAGCTTGTCCGTTTATTTAAACGAACATATTTAATTGTTCAAGCTTGGTTTGTTTAACTCACGAACAACATTAACGAGCCGAACACCTTAAACGAACGGTGCCACTTACCGAGTTCAAACAAAAAAAAGGTGTTCAAGCTCTGTTCATTGACCTTTTATCCGAGCCGAGCTCAAGCTCGACTCAAGCTAGAGCCAAACGAACCGAACAACTGAACGGATTGGTTCATTTACAACTCTATGTTCGACCTTACTTTGATATGAATGACCAAATCCAAAATCCATGAAAAGAAAGTTTTTTTTTTCTTGGATTGATAGGTCGTTTCAGAAATTAACATCCCTATTAATAAGTACTATCCACAAGGTCCACTTATAATACCTAGGATGTACTTATCATATGAAGTAGATCTTAAATGCAAGTTGCATTCACTGTATCTGTTCCGATTTTTGAAGTCTCTCTTAATATACTGCTTGGATGATTTGATTGATCATTATGATAATAAAAGTAAATCTTATTACAATAATCAAAAACAAGATTTAAACCTTTTAATATACTTTAACATCTCAGATTCCTTAATAGGACTCCAAGTAGCACCTTGCTTTCTCAAATGGTTAATTTGTTATCGGATAACTAGAGTTTTCCTCAGTTAGCGTCCCCACCCAGTAAACTTTTACTGACGTCCAACTACCACAACATCACCTTATTTTTTTAGAGACTTTCGTTTATAGTGGGGTATGAAGATCGGATGTACGCAACCATACCTATGTATTAAAAACAAATAAGAGTTGTCTTCCGATGACCTGTAATGAGCGATAAACTGTGTCGATCAGCTGTTACTTCATAATATAAGAAGCGCAGCCAATATCTACTAGTAAAAACTGTTAGGTCCGAAATACACTCTAGAGAGGGGGGTGAATAGAGTGTTTGGCTCTTTTGCGGAATTTTCTCGTTTGGATCAACTTAAAAAGATATTCAAAATTAGAGCAAGAATTTAAGATGAGAAATAATAAATGAGTACACCGGATATAGAGTGGTTCGAATCGTAAATGATTCTACTCCACTACCACTTTGTTTCCAAAGTGGATTTTCAACAACTACTCTTCTTATTATGAACAATAAGAACAACCACAACAACACTTACACTAACACTTTAGTGTAAGCAACAACAACAGCAACTTTTTGCACAAAACACACTTGTGCAACTACAACAACTGCAGCTCTTAGCAAGAACAACTTTTTGCTTCCTCACAACTTCGACAAAAGTTCCCTCAAGAACTTTTCACAGTGGGTTGAAGAAATATAGTAAGGTTCACACTTTCTCACAAGTCTAAGCACAAGCAAGAGATCAAATATTTATGGTTCCTCTTGTGCTTGACTCTCTTTCTCTCAATATACAACAATGAAGATCAAAGAAAAGCTAGACAAGCTTTAAACAAATTTACAAGTATGAGAGAAATATACAACAATAGAAAATGAAGCTAGATGATGTTGAAAGTGTGTGTTTGCCTCATCCAAGCCTCCTCTATTTATAGATGAAATCACCACGTTTTTTAGGCTCTCCACCAAGTCTTCATCTTGAAAAATGTCAAGATAATGCCCAAATAGTCTCTAGCCACCCTATGGAGTGATTTGATCTTGGATAGCCACCCTAGAGAATCTTAGACATGTATACAATAGTCAAGGAAGCATGTAATAGGTTGTGTTAAAGTCCACAAGAAATTTGAGCAAGATTGGAAAGAGAAAACATCATAAATCTCCCTTGGATTTTGTTCCAACGTTCAGAAAATTTGAATTCTGGGGGACATCGATCGATCAAAGTGCCTGAAAGGGAGAGATCGATGTCCTCCAGAAGATTGCAGTTTTGACACTGCCTGACATCGATCGATCGATGTCAGAGGCTGAAGTGACATCGATCGATCGATGTCACTTGGTTTAGAGATCGATGTGTTCTGATCAACATCGATCGATCGATGTCAGGGGCTGAAGTGACATCGATCGATCGATGTCCTTTGGTTGAGAGTTCCATGCTCTATGATTGACATCGATCGATCGATGTCAGGGGCTGAAGTGACATCGATCGATCGATGTCTCCAGCTTGAGAGATCGATGTCAACCAATGAGTTCCATTCTCAACCATCTTTGGACATAGTGTGATTTGCTCATCTTGCATCAAATATCAAACACAAATTTAACTCATTCAAAACATCTTTTCATCATCAAAACGTTTTACAACTTAACAATCTCCCCTTTTTTGATGATTTCAAAACCATGATTCAAAAGATGTTTTTACATGATACTTTTTCAACTAAACTTGATATTTTACAACTCCCCCTTAGTTCATGCTCCCTCATCAAAAAAATTTCAATCTACCCAAAATGTGTTATCAATACCAACATGCTTCCCCTCAACCTATGCATCAAGTTTCGCATTTTCATCATTTCAATATGTAAAGCATATCAAGTAACTTCATGTCATGCTAAACCAAATTCAACTTCTCAAGCTAAGTGATGCAAAAAAAACACCAATATAAGATGAGTCATTTGGATACCCATGTTTAACCAAACTATACCATGCCAACATGTCCAACCAACTGTGCCAAAACATGCCATTCACATGCTAATGCCCAAACATGCTATATGCCAAAACATGCCAATTTAACCGTTATGCCAACAAACCACTTTTCAATTACTACTAAACCATCATGCCAGCAGCAAAACAATTACAAACATGTCAATTAAACCATTATGCCAACAACACTGCTAAACCATCATGCCAAAAACAATTACAAACTACTTCTTCCCCCTTTTGAAAGCATCAAACAATAACATGGATAAGTAAAATATCAACAATAAGATATCAAGTTTTGAGATACATATGTAAACTCAAACTCCAAGTCAAACATAGATAAAACTATTCTTCATCAGAGGAAAATGCTAATCCAGGAAGGCACGCCTTAAGTTTGTTCTTGAGTTTATTATATTTCGTCTCGATGGTTGAACACGCTTCTTGAGACTTGTATTCTCTTTCTCAAGCTCATCAATGTGTACAGCTTCTTTGGTCAAGTCTTCCCCCCATTGACCAAGCGTATGACGAACGTCGTCAATTTCGGCCTCTGCATCGAACTCATCATCTGACCCACTTCCTTCCGTCATAGGAGCTTTTCCTTTGTCCTTTTTGGAAGTGGAGGTTTTTTGCGGGGTTGGATGAGAAGAGGGTTCCATGGGAGGTTCGGTAGGGGATGGTGGAGGAACATGATCTTCACGTTCTTCTTCTTCTTCTTGTTCTTGTTGTCCACCCCGTTTTTGAGCCTCCTTCCTAGACTTATGTATTTGTTGGATGTTTACCTTGGTGTAATAATCCTTGTTGGTAATCTGTTCAGTATAATCTTCATCCAATAATACATTAGCCTTCTTGAGCAATCTATAGATGAGATTGCTATAGGGAAAAGCTTTGGATTGCTTTGTTACGGCTTCCAGCATATTTGCAAATATAATCTCCCCAAGATTCATAGCTTCTCTATTTGCAATCCGATAAGCTATATAAAAATCCAAGTTGCTTAGAAGTTTTGCCGATTTTCCATTGATACAAAAAGTGACAATGGCAAGTAAAACTCTATACACCAAAGGCATGTCATTTGTATTTTTGGTGGAGTGAAATCCAAGAAACTATTTAACTTCATTCTCATAAATTTTGATACTTGTAGGTATTCCACTTACAGGGATCAAAGTCTTCCCAACCCTCAGCAGGAAAGTCAAGCAAATCATTGATAGTCTTAGAACTAAACATCAACAACTGACCATCTATCATTGAATGTAAAGCATAAGGCACACCATGCTGGTATTCTACCCATATATTAGCATAAAACATCCTAGTGTATCGAGTAGACATATTTGTCATTTGATTGACATCCGAAAATGTATCCATTTTTGATGATTAAACCAATCAATGATTGGTTTTAACTCTTCATTGCCCAAAATATCTTCAATTTTGAGCAATTTAAGTGGAATGGTAGATCTTATCTTTCGCTCCCATTCATGAAATGAAGTTTGAGCTCTAAGAGTGATGTAGTCAAATTTACCCGTCCCCGTTGGCTCTTTCAAAGCATCTTTGTATTCTGAGGACTTAAGCCATGGGAAGTTGTTGAGGGTTAGTTTTTCCCTTGTTTCCTTTAACTGTGTGTTCTGAGAGGCAGTTGCTTTCTTCCTCAATCCTTGCGTTCTAGACCCCGTTGGAACTTGAGGAGGTGATTGTTGTGCCTCACCTTCTTGTGAAGTTCTTGCTCTTTTGGAAGAGGGTTTTGATTTTGAAGCTATTTGAGGTTAGGGTTCGGATTTTGGAGATGGATTTGAAGAATAAGGTTGTATTTGTATCAAAGATGGAGTTTTTCGCAAGAATTCTGAGTTTAGCAGAGAGATTTGGTGTATTTGGGACAAATGTTTTCGGTTCTGCAGAGTGAAAGTTAGGGATTTCGTTTGGGAGAAGAAGGAAAGTGAAGAGGAAAGAGAAAAGTGCAGGTTTTAATGGCATGTCCGAGTCGACATCGATCGATCGATGCCTGAGACTTCGATCGATGTATGTCCTAGAAATAGATCGATCGATGTCTGTTTTACAGCAGTCTCTGAGACTGCCACATAGATCGATCAATGTATGCAGGAATATGTATTTTTGACCTTTTTAACCTTCTATCCTTGGTTTATCATCCCTAATCTTGATCTAATTGATTCGAATGTCTCAGTGGGAAGGGATTTGGTAAAGATATCCGCCAGTTGGTCATTTGTTGGAACAAACTCAATGCATACCAATCCTTTTTGAATGCAATCTCTTATGAAGTGATGCCCCACTTCAATGTGTTTGGTTCTACTACGATGAACCAGATTTTGTGCTATACTTATGGCGGATGTGTTGTCACATAGAACGGGAACTTTATCAAACTTAACATTTTAATCATTCAATGTGTTTGTCATCCAGAGTAGTTGTGCACAACATGAAGCGGCCGATATATATTCAGATTCCGCTGTTGAAAGTGACACACTATTTTGTTTCTTGGAGAACCAAGAAACTAAGCAATCTCCAAGGAATTGACACGTCCCAGAGGTGCTTTTTCTATCAACAAGATTTCCGGCATAGTCGGAGTCACTGTACCCCCTTAAATCAAAACAATCATTTTTGGGATAAAACAACCCAAAATTCAAAGTTCCTTTCAAATACCTAAAGATACATTTAATAGCAACTAAATGTGATTCCTTAGGCATACTTTGAAATCTAGCATATAAACACACAGTATGCAAAATATCCTGTCTACTAGCGGTTAAATATAGTAAACTACCAATCATACCCCTATATTTTGTTACCTTAACCGACTTTCCTATTTCGTCTTTGTCAAGCTTTGTACTTGTGCTCATCGGAGTGCTCACACTTCTTCCATCCTCAAATTTGTACTTCTTGAGCAAATCCTTTGTATAATTTGTTTGAGATATGTACACTCCATCTTGAGTTTGCTTGATTTGTAGACCAAGGAAGTAGTTGAGTTCACCCACCATACTCATTTCAAATTCTCCTTCCTTCAATTTTGCAAAATGCTCACAAAGAGAATCATTAGTAGCACCAAATATGATATCATCCACATAAATTTGAACAAGCAATTGATGGTTTCATTGTTCTCTAATAAAAAGAGTAGTGTCGACTTTTCCTCTTGAAAACTCATTCTCAAGTAGGAAGTTACTTAATCTATCATACCAAGCCCTAGGAGCTTGTTTAAGTCCATAAAGGGCCTTTTTGAGTCTAAAAACATGATTTGGATAATCATGATTTTCAAACCCCGGTGGTTGAGCTACATAGACCTCTTCTTGAATTATTCCATTCAAGAATGCGGATTTCACATCCATTTGATATAGTTTGAAATCCTTATAGCATGCATATGCTAATAGCATCCTAATAGCTTCTAACCTAGCTACGAGGGCAAAAGTCTCATCATAGTCTATGCCTTCCTCTTGCCTATAGCCTTGGGCTACTAACCTAGCTTTGTTTCTAGTGATGTTTCCTTTATCATCCATTTTGTTTCTAAATACCCATTTAGTGCCAATTACGGGATGATCACTAGGTTTAGCAACTAATTCCCAAACATCACTTCTTTCAAATTGATTTAATTCTTCTTGCATAGCTAATACCCAATCTTCATCATTTATTGCCTCCTTTATATTTTTAGGCTCAACTTGTGAAATGAAAGCATTTTCATTGAATTTTCTCCTAGTCATTATGTCTTGGCTAGTTTCACCTAATATCAACTCATTAGGGTGATCTTTCCTATACTTATATGAATCCGGTAAATTTGAGGTATCCACTCCTACCTCTTCATCTTCCACCTTAGGTTCAAGGGGATCAATTCTAAGGTCAATAACAATATTACCTTTTGGATTCTCAAATTTTTCTATATGACTTACTTCAATTATTTCTTCATCATCATCATCGTCATTAATGTTTGATTTATCCTTAATGAGTTCACTAAACTTGACATGAATTGATTCTTCAACTTTCATGTTTCTTTTATTATGTACTCTAAATGCCTTGCTATTTTGAGCATAACCCATAAAAATTCCTTCATCCGCTTTGAAGTCGAGTTTATCTAAGTTATCTTTGGTGTTAAGTATAAATCACTTACAACCAAATACCTTGAAATAGCCAATATTTGGTACTCTACCTTTCCGAAGCTCATAAGGAGTCTTTTTGAGAAATGGTCTCAAATAAACTTTATTGATCACATGACAAGCGGTATTTACCGCTTCGGCCCAAAAATATTTGTGTAGCTCAAATTCGTTTAGCATGGCTCTACTCATTTCTTGAAGTATTCTATTTTTCCTTTCTACAACACCATTTTGTTGAGGAGTTCTTGGAGCTGAAAAATTGTGTCCATACCCTTTGGATACACAAAATTCTTGAAATTCTCCATCAAACTCACCATCTTTATCACTTCTGATTTCCTTAATTGTGTCTTCTCTTTGATTTTCTAATCTTTTACAAAGCTTTATAAATTCTTGATATGCATCATTCTTTTTAGCTAAGAACATTACCCAAGTGTACCTAGAGAAGTCATCTACCATCACAAATGTGTAATGTTTTCCACTTAGACTTGCCGTACCAATATCCCCATACAAATCCGTATGAAGCAATTGTAGAGGTTTGGTGGTGGAGATTTCACTTTTGGGCTTGAAACTTGTTTTAACAAGCTTTGCCTTTTGACAAGTGTCACATAAACCATGGTTTTCGAAATTTAATTTTGGAAGACCTTGAACTTTTTCATTTTTGCAAATCTCTTTGAAATTCTTAAAACTAATGTGTCCAAGTCGTCTATGCCATAGTTGAGTCAAATCATTTTTGGCAACTAGGCAAGAAAAATTTTGTGATATCAAATCATGCGTGCTAAATTTGTAAACATCATTTTTACGTATAGCTTCAAAAACAATCTTATCGTTCTTTTTCACAACGCATTTTCTTTTCACAAATTCAATTTGAAAAATTAGCATCACATAGTTGGCTAACACTTATCAAATTATACTTAACCCTTCTATATATAATACATTATTAATAGTAAAAGAAGAATTATCAATTTCTCCATGTCCAAGGATTTTGGCTCTCCCATTGCCAAAATGCACCGTTCCACCATCTTGGAGCTTGAGCTTGGTGAACAACGTCTTGTCTCCGGTCATGTGAGTTGAACATTTGCTGTCCATAAGCCTTTTGGTTCCTTCTTCTTTGGCTACTCCATTTATCTTGAGAGCCTACAAAACCAAAAGATGTATGCATTGGTACCCTTTGATGATTGGGTCCTTTAGGGTTAGTTTGTCGACCCTTAGGCTTCCAAACATATGTGCTTTCAAATCTAGCTCTACATGCTTTCTTTACATGTCCTAGTTTGTTGCAATGAAAACAAGTGGGTACATGCTTTGGTTTATAAGATGATGAATTTAATTGTGTTTTTCTATTGTTTGCCTTTTTCTTTAAGGTCTTAGGTTTTATAGATAAAGATGATGAATTAAATCCTAAACCGGATTTATCATTTCCAATTCTTTGATTTCCAAGTAGTATGTCTAAATTGTTTTTACCATTTGTTAGTTTTTGTAAGTCTAACTTTAGTTTCTCACATTCTTTCTAAATTTCTACATTTTCAAGAGCTACGGTTTTATGCATGGTAAGTATGATATTATGCTCTTGAAACATCAAAATATTCTTGTCATGCAAGTTCTTATTTTCTAAAATGCATTTCTTGAACTCTTTCTTCAAATGCTTATATTTCAAATTCAATTTTTCAAAGTCATCTTAGAATTTACCTCAAGATCATCTTCAATTGCCATGAAACAAGTATGTTGAATCTTTGGATTGTCAACTATTGCAACAAGTCCAACACCTTGATCTTCATTCTCTTCTCTTTCCGATTCCGAAAGGAGATCGTCCCACGTGGTTACCTCCGCATTGAGGGCTTTCTTCTTTTGAGGAAAGACCTTCTTTTCTTGCTTTTGCGGCTCTTTTACGTGGCAATCGGCAATGAAGTGACCGGGTCGACCACATCCATAGCAATTTTCACTTGCTTCCTTTTCTTTAGATGGTCTCTTGAAAAACTTTCTTGCTTGAGCTTTGTTTCTAGTTGCCATTCTTCTAAATTTTTTTACTAGAATGGCAACTTCCTCATCCGATTCATCGGACTCTACCACTAATCCTTTGTGTGATGTTTGTGTGGGCTTGATAGGATTCATCCTATTTTGTTCATCAATAAGAATTTCATAAGTAATAAGATTACTGGATAGCTCATCAAGGGTAAGAGTCTTGAGATTCTTTGATTCGGTGATGGCGGTGACTTTGGGTGTCCATTCTCTTGGCAAAGAGTTGAGGAGTTTTGAGACAATGTCTTCATTTGAGATCTTCTTGTCAACCATGAAGAGTTGATTCACTATTCGTGTGAATCGATCGATTGTCTCCTCAATCTTCTCACCGCTTTTCATTCCGAACATCTCATACTCCTTCATGAGCATGAGTCTTTTGGCCATTCTTACTTGCTCAGTTCCTTCATGTATCATTTCAAGCCTTTTCCATGCCTCATGAGCTGTTTCAAGACCTTGAAGTCTTATGAGCTCAGTGGTGGTAAGAGCACTTGAGAGAATGTCAAATGCTTTGCCATTGATGGCAAATTTTATCTTCTCTTCGTCGGTGTAGTCATCCTCATCTTTAAACATTGATTCTCCTTTTGAGTTGGTAATCATAGGAATTTCAATTCCTTTGACAACAACTCTCCATGTATCAAATCCACAGCCTTTCAAATGATTGATCATTCGAAATTTCAACAAAGAATAGTTTTGTGCATCAAACATATGAGCTTTAGTGTTTGATCCGGAAAATAGTGCAGTAGGCTTAGGAGATGAAGTGTGACATGAAGAGGTCGAAGTTGAGGTTGTTATTGCCATGATCTTTAACCTTGCTACTTGCAAAGATAGGCTAAGCAATCAAGGTTAGGCTCTGATACCAATTGTTAGGTCCGAAATACACTCTAGAGGGGGGTGAATAGAGTGTTTGGCTCTTTTGCGGAATTTTCTCGTTTGGATCAACTTAAAAAGATATTCAAAATCAGAGCAAGAATTTGAGATGAGAAATAATGAATGAGTACACCAGATATAGAGTGGTTTGAATCGTAAATGATTCTACTCCACTACCACTTTGTTTCCAAAGTGGATTTTCAACAACTACTCTTCTTATTATGAACAATAAGAACAACCATAGCAACACTTACATTAACACTTTAGTTCAAGCAACAACAACATCAACTTTTTTGCACAAAACACACTTGTGCAACTACAGCAACTACAGCTTCTAGTAAGAACAAAATCTTGCTTCCTCACAACTTCAACAAAAGTTCCCTCAAGAACTTCTCACAGTGGGTTGAAGAAGTATAGTAAGGTTCACACTTTCTCACAAGTCTAAGCACAAGCAAGAGATCAAACATTTATGGTTCCTCTTGTGCTTGACTCTCTTTCTCTCAATATACAACAATGAAGATCAAAGAAAAGCTAGACAAGCTTTAAACAAATTTACAAGTATGAGAGAAATATACAACAATGGAAAATGAAGCTAGATGATGTTGAAAGTGTGTGTTTGCCTCATCCAAGCCTCCTCTATTTATAGATGAAATCACCACGTTTTTGAGGCTCTCCACCAAGTCTCCATCGTCAAAAATGTCAAGATAATGCCCAAATAGTCTCTAGCCATCCTATGGAGTGATTTGATCTTGGATAGCCACCCTATAGAATCTCAGACATGTATACAATAATCAAGGAAGCATGAAATAGGTTGGGTTAAAGTCCACAAGAAATTTGAGCAAGATTGGAAAGAGAAAATATCATAAATCTCCCTTGGATTCTGTTTCAACGTTCAGAAAATTTGAATTCTGAGGGACATCGATCGATCGAAATGCCTGAAAGGGAGAGATCGATGTCCTCCAGAAGATTGCATTTTTGACACTGCCTGACATCGATCGATCGATGTCACTTGGTTTAGAGATCTATGTGTTCTGATCAACATCGATCGATCGATGTCAGGGGCTGAAGTGACATCGATCGATCGATGTCTTTTGGTTGAGAGTTCGATGCTCTCTGATTGACATCAATCGATCGATGTCAGGGGCTAAAGTGACATCGATCAATCGATGTCCCCAGCTTGAGATATCGATGTCAACCAGTGAGTTCCATTCTCAACCATCTTTAGACATAGTGTGATTTGCTAATCTTGTATCAAATATCAAACACAAATTTAACTCATTCAAAACATCTTTTCATCATCAAAACGTTTTACAACTTAACAAAAACTAACCAAGAGCTACAGTGTCGATAAATTTACTAACGTCCTATTTTTACTAACCAAGAGCTACTAGTAAAAAGTTTTGTTAGGAAAGGAGCCTAAGAGCGTACATCGTGGACGCATTCGAAGGATGAGATCATGGCATTGATGTTTCCAGTGCACTCAACACTTCTCCACTCCTCCATTAGTCAGCTCAGCAATCACCTGGATAGGCCTTTTAAGAGAGAGCATTTTTACACAGAAACAAAGTATAAAATAAGAACAAGTACGTATGAAACAAAATTTTCATAACACACATTTGTAAAATGGGACATGACATCGTATTACTCTTACCTGTATTTAACCTCAACTCCCTCATGGAACAAAGAACAATATTCGAATAGAAAACTCTGCTAAGCCAGGATAAAAAAACACATATCAGATAAAATAAGCAAAGTGACTAGCTGAGCTGCGTAGCCGAAGTGGAGAAAAGTAAAGGAGTGTGGAGCCTAAGCGCCATACCGATGTGAGGATCAGAAATAAAATGAGTGCCGAGCTGAGGTACTAAGCTAAAGTGAGGCAGAAATAAAGGAGTGCCGAGCCTAGGTGCCAACTGAGGTGAGGACAGAGATGAAGTGCTCGAGCTTAGAAGATGAAGTGCTAAGCTAAAATATGCAGTGCCGAGGTGACGAGATGCAGTGCAAAGTGAAACGAGGCAATGCCGAGGTGGTGTGATAAAGTGTTGAGATGAATGCCGAGGTAATATGATAAAGCATCGAGATGAAGAAGTGTTAGAATCAAGATGTACCAAGGCAAGTAAGAAGTACCAAGGTGAGCTAAAATGAGAAGGGCGGAGGTGATAAAGTGGCTGAGCTGAAGGAAAGAATGCCAAGCCAAGATGACGAAGTGAAGACACTAAAGATGAACAGCAATGACGGTATGCCGAGCTGAGGAGACAAGGTGAATGCAACGACAAACGATTGTGCCAAGCTGCGCTAATCACCTTAACGACATCAAAACAAATATATTTTCAGCGGCAACAAAGAGATAGCATTGCCGAGCTAAAACAACTTAGATAAATATAATGATCTCGGAGGCAGCACTGAAGAGATGAACAGTGGAATGGCATAACGCAAAAAAAAAAATACAGAAATGAAGAAGTGCATCTGGATGAAGAAAGTAGGCGGTAAAATTAGTTAGACTATAGTTAGCGTAGTTACAATTTTACCCTTTAAACAATTGGTTATTTTCTCTCTTCTTGAATTTGATTAGTAGTTGGTAGCTTAAATTATATCAATCCAAGCAATATACAGTAGAGTGAGTGAAGTTTCTCCTAATTTCAAACCACATTTTATGTTTTCTCTCTTCCCTAGACTTTCTGTTCTTCCTTTGCTTGTGATCATTGTGTTACCGTGTTTAGCTCGCTTTCATTTTGCATTATGTTTACAAATTTCACTTTGTATCAGGACTATTATGCTTTCATTCATGTTTGTTTTCTGTAATTGATGTGCATGTTATATATCTGTTCAGATTAATAAAGATGTTAAAAATGACTATGCCATCAAGTTTCTAAAAGAATTAAGTGAAGAATATGAGGCAGTAAAATCATACATTTCGCTTTTGAACCCTTTGCCTTATATGAATACTACTGGACAAGTATTGCAAGAATATGAGAACCAAACACAAATCAAACTATAGCAAAAAAGTGAGAAAAGAGTCGAGACGTAATTTATTGTTATCGTCCTCAAAGCAAATTTGCATCCACCGGCGAGTAAGTTGAATTACAAACAAATGCTTCGCATGATATAACGGTTTCTCTTCTTTGTTTGCTCTACGAGAAGGCGATTTTTTTTGTGTATCAGAGGTGTTTAATATCAGAGGAAATAAGAGAAGAGAGCAAGAAAATTAAGCAGGAAAATATTCAACAGCTTTCAAAGTTTTTCAAGTTTTACTTTCAAATCATAGGATCCTTGTATTTATGAACTTCTATTTCACAAACAAGATGTTAATTCAACACATTTTTGTAGAATTCAACTTCCAAAGTCAATTTATGACCATTCAAGAATGAAAGGAGATCTTCTAAGATGCATAAGTTGCATCGTTTCATAGAAAGACACACTGCTGCGGTTGTCGCACAATGTAGCCGAATGTTCGACAAAATTCGTGAAACCCTCAGTCAAGCATTTGGTGAGTCTCATATTCTATCCGAACTCAGTCGCATAACCCTGAAATCATGCCGAACATTCGGCAAAATTCACGAAATGTTCGGTTCTCTTCAAAACTTGATTGGCCGAACCTTGAATACAAGGTATGGTGACTTGCTGAATCTTAAATTCCAGGTATGGCGAAAACTGATGCAAACCAACTTTCATTCCATTCTCCAAAACGGCCAAATGATCCAAATTTATATAAGAACGTTCATGAACGGTTGTAAACCAACTTCTCCGATATTAAACAAAGATAATGACACGTAAAAGACGATGATTTCTGTCTTGAATTGCCTATAGTACAAATAAAGTTATATAAATAGAAATAAGATGTATGATGTTTTGAATTATATTCCACTACTGTTTATATGAACAACCAAGTGACATGTCATTATTTGACCTCTTACAAGTTTGCAGTGTGGTGTGGAATCGGCTATTCATATAGTCTCAGGTTTTCATAAGGGCTCTAGCAAGTTTTCAAACTCTCATAGGAAGCGACACCACTTCCATAGTTATATATGTGAAATTCATCAAGTGCGCAGCTCTCACATCACCTTACAACATGTCTAATAGATTTTTAAAATCTCACCCTCAAAGATTTGCAGCAAGCACTATCTTCAACAATACTATATGAAGGCACAAACTCGACAGTGCTGAGTATAACTCCTTTATGACTCGTTTTTACCACATTGAACCTTATATATAGTATCTGAGTTGGGTTTCCATAATAGAAAGTTCACATCAAATGAAATAAGTTCCATCCCCCTCGATGTTTTATGAACAAAATTTATGTTCAAACCTTTAATTAAGGGAGCCAAGTTAAACTCGAGTCTTACAAACTCCAAATTAACTATCCCATAACTCATTAACTCATGCACAATATTATGTCTCAAACGGATATGCCGGCTCTTTCTCTTATGTCTCAAACAATGCATAGACACAGAAGGTATATGTTTATACTACAGAGGCATATTAACAAGTAAATTCCTTAACCATTCAACTTCTGCGCTAGCAAGTTCTAACGAAAAATATTCAAATTCCATAGTAGACTTTGTTTTACAAGTTTGTTTAAATGATTTTCAAGAAATAAAACCACCCTTAATATAAACACATAACCATTGGTTAAGTTTATTTCATTATTATTTGTCACCGAATTAACATCACAATACCCTTTCCAAAATGACAGAATTATACTAAATAAAAGTTCTAAATTCATAGTACCCTTAAGATATCTCATTAATCTATCTGACACTAACCAATCTTTATTACTAGGATTATAAGTATATCTAGAAACTCTGTTTACATTATATGTAATATCAGGTATAGTGCAATTCGTTAAGTACATTGCCCTACCGATTATCCAGTCATACTCACATTGTGAAACACTATCATTTCTTTTCATTTTCTAAAGAATGGTAGGATCATAAAGTGTACTTACTAGTTTAACATCAAACAAATTAAATTTCCTCAGAATCATATCAAAATAATGAGTTTGAAAAAGCATATAACCCCCACATTTCTCGATTAATTTAAGTTCAAGTATTAAATCATCTTGTCCCATGTGTGTCATATAAAAAACAGAGGACAAAAATAATCCAGTTCACTACATCCATGTTAGTTCATAAAACCAGCATGTTATCAATATATAAATATACAATCGCACAATCTGAATTTTCAAGCTACTATAAATTCAACGACCACTTTCATTTACAACATAACAATCAGTGATCATAACATTATCAACTTTTTCATGCCATTATTTAGGTGCTTGTTTAAGACCATACAAGGACTTCTTTAACCTACATACTTTATGTTCTTGTCCTTGAACTATCACATCTTTAGGTTGATGTATATAGATTTCTTTATCTAAATCTCCATTTAAGGAAGCCATCTTAACATTCATTTGGTATATAACAAGTTTATAAATGGAAGCTAAAGCTACCAACACCTTAATAATTGTTATCCTAACAACTGGAGAATGTGTGTCAAAGAAATCTATTCCTTCTTATTGTGTAAAACTTTCGGCAACTAATCTAGCCTTAAATTTATCAATTGCACCATCCGTCTTTATCTTCCTAAAGACCCATTTACAACTAATAGGTTGGCATCCTCTAGGCAAGTTTACAAGTTCTCAAGTGTTATTACTAAGAATAGATTTAAGTTAACTATTTATTGTTTCTTTCCAAAATTTAGCATATATGGATCTCATAGCATCTTTATAAGTTTTAGGATCTTATTCAACTATATAGATAATAACGAAATCCTCACCAAATAAATTTCCAATTCTTTGTGCCTTGTTCTAGGAGAATCAATATCCTTGTCAACTAGTGACTTACTAGACTCACATTTCTCAAAACTAGAATTGATTATATGTTGCTTCATAGGAAAGACATGCTCAAAAAACTCAGCATCTTTTGATTCAATAATTGAACTATTATCAATTCTCATGAATCTATATGCAACACTATTTTGAGCATAGCTAATAAATACACAATCACTTGTTTTCGATCTAAGTTTACTCCTTTGAAATCCTAGAACTCCTACATTTGCCAACCACCCCCACACTTTCAAGTATTTTAAGTTAGGTGCATACCTTTCTAAAGTTCCTAAGGAGTCTTAGTTATTTCCTTATGAGGTATTCTATTCAAGATATGAGAAGCCGGTAATATTGCTTCTCTCCATATGTTGTGTAGGAAATCCGGAACTGACTAGCATTACATTCATCATATCCTTAATAATTCTATTTTTCTTATCAGCAATTCTGTTAGATTGTGTGGTATAATGACTTGTAAGTTCATGAATGAAGCCATTTGCTTCACAAAATTTCTACAATGGGTGTGAACTATACTCTCCTCCTCTACGGGCTCTTAATCTCTTAATTTTATAATCTAGTTGATTCTTAACTTCATTCTTAAACTTCATAAGCGTATCTTCGGCCTCATCTTTATAACTTAACCAATATACTTTTGCATTTCTAGAAAACTCATCGATAAATGTTATCTAATTCGCTTACCACTTTTACTTACGTGATTCTTGAAGTCTCTTAAATCACCATGAATAAGATCTACTTTTTTGAAGCTTTCCCGACGATAATAAAGGGTTTCTTATGATACTTTACTTCAAAACAATGGTGACACTTGTCAAATTTATCTTCATTAGATAGTAATCACGTTCGTGTTTTTTGGCCTCCTTATACCATCTACATTAACACGTCATAATCTAGCATACCACAAATCAAGAGAGTCAACAATATACACAAGACTAGAGAAACACATTCAGCATCAAGTACAAGCTTAACATTAGTCTTGTTCAGAAGAGCTCCAGAAATCAAGTTCTATGTACAGTAAGGAAACGAAGTACATTGCTCAACTCCAGCCTTTTGTCCTCAGTTAACTTAATGAGCACTTTCTCCTTCTCAAAAACTTGGGTTCCTCATACACCCCTTAAGAAAACTTGTTCTCCATTATCTATTCCTTCATAATCAAGCAATAGATTTCTGTTGGTAGCTGTGTGCTTGGTGGCTCCTACATCTTCCACCCATTCCGTTGCACTACCAACAAGATCCTTGCCCTCTGCATTATCCTCCATGAGATTGACTTGATTGATTGCTTGTGTCCTTGCTTTCCACGCACCCAACAAACTCCCTTTGACTTTGCTTGATTCCATCTCTGGATCTTTTTCTTACCTTTGATGCCGTTTGAGTTGTTGGTTTGAACCTTTTGCCTTTTTGGTTTGTGATCCACGATGTTAGCCTTTATCTCTCTTTCGTCACCACTTGAATCTTCCAACCTATTGTTCTCTTCTACACGAATGTGCTTAATCACACCATCTGTAGAGAGCTTTGCATCATCATACTTACCTCTATTCTTGTATTTACTCCAAGAAGACAGAAGCTTTTCAAGCAAGGAGGCGGCTTGAAAGGTTTCATCAATTTTTATGCCTTCTTGCGCAAGAATGTCCACCAATTATTGAAATTGATGGATTTGATCATTGATAGAAATATGGTCCACTATTTGAAACTTGAGAAATTTGATTGACTACATATTTAAGCCTTCCAACGCCTTTAGAGTCATATTTGCTTTGAAGTGCCTTCTAAATATCCATTGCTGACTCGAATTTGACATAGATGTCAAACATAAAGCTGTAGAGGAAATGTAAAATATGTCCTCTACATATGAAATTTCTAGCATCGTACTTAAAGTATGTTGAAATATATTTTCCATCAAATGGTTCAAGCATTGTCATATCCGGAATCATGAGTTGTTTGGTAGCCATGTTGCAAAATTTTTGTAAGATGGTTGGACAAGTATTGCAAGAATATGGAAACTAAATACAAATCAAAGTGTAACAAATAATGAGAAAAGAGTTGAGACGTAACTTGATGTTACTGTCATAAAAGAAATTTTGCATCCACCGACGAAAAGATGAAATACAAGCAAATGCTTACCAAGACATAACAACTTCTCCTATTGTTTGCTCTATAAAAAGGAGATTGTTATTGTATATTAGAGACGTTTAATATCCGAAGAAATATGAGAAAAGAGAGAAATAAAATTATGCATGCATTTTCCAAACAACTTTCATAGTGTCTCAAGCCTAAATTTTAAATCACATGATTCTTGTACTTATAAATTTTTGCTTCACAAACAAGATATTAATTCAACACATCTCTGTGGAATTCAACTTTCAAAGTTAGTTTATGACTATTCAAGGATTGTATTATTTTATGGAAAGACACACTGCTACAGTTGCCAAACTCTGTCTCCGAACATTCGACAAATATATTGGATTAATGAGAGATGCTCAGAGGTTCAATTACAATGGCTCTGTACGACCTATGTGCACTCATTATAATATGCTTGGATATATGATCAAGAGGTGCTACAAGAAGCATAGTTATCCACCTAACTATAAGCCTAGAGGGTAAATCAACTATGTCACTCAGGAACAAGACTCCTAACAAGATGATGGACTGGGTAATCAAGTTGACAATGATTCTTTTGAATAGTTTCTACCTCCTAATGAATCTTCTCGACATCTTGTGTCTCGAATGCCTCTCGTATTGACATAAGGTTTAATATGTGCAACTAATGAGTATGCTCCTGGAATACCAGGACAAGAACCGAAAAGGTAAATATGTTGGTTTTGATAGCATTAATAGACAGTATGCTGTGATAACAGTTCAACAATTTCCTGCATCCGGTAATGAGTTCAGATAATATGGTACAAAAACTTTAGCACATGGATTATGGATTTTGGAGCCACATATCACATTTGTGGTTCTTTTAATCAGTTTGATTCTTATCATTCTGTCACGTCTATGCATGTAAAGTTCCCTAGTAACTTGTTAGTGGAAGTCTCTCACATGTGGTCTCCTATTACAAACCCATTCCTTATACTTGTTGATGTGCTGTTTGTACTTTCATTCACTTTCAACTTTCTTTCTCTTTGTAAAATTACACATTCTAAAGATGTCACTGTATACTTCCACTCTAATTGCTGCTGGATCCAAGACCAAACAAATATGAAGATGATTGTTTCAACTTAAATGAACAAATGCATGTATCACCTTCATGGTTCAATCAACAACTTTGAGTCCAAGAAAAAAAATAAACCGATCAAGACATGAATTGTATGGAAATCTCCATCTCTGCTAACTGCTAAGGAAGATAATTTTATTTTCTTAAGAATTCTCTCTCTTGTGGAAAAAGAGAGGCACGACTTATTGCAATTGACACACAGTTGTCACCATATAGAAAATTACATCAGACTTATTACGTGAAATAAACCAGCAATTAACCTATCCCTTTTAACTTTTTGGTTACGTTTTCTTGTTTTGGCCGTTGCTTAATAACCTATCTCTATTCATTGCTGCAAGAATATTACTGATAATTTATGAGAAATCAACAAATATCCTTTATAGAGACAATACGCGATTTAATTCTGTGCATTCCACTGCGTTTGTTTGGTTGCTTTCCTTTGCTATTTGTTTTTGTTCTAGAATTTGGAGATTTCTTTCATCACTTGTCTTGATGCGAGGAAGCATAAAGTTTAATGACATAAAGGGAGACTATAAAATTGGGCCGTAATAACTTTTTTCTACTTAAAAAAGTCTATTTATTCAAGATATAACGCAGAAGTATGGAGCAGTGAAAAGCCAATACAAATTATTGCACTGTCATAACAGAAATATAAGGTCTTAAATATTATATTGTAAGTGATAAACAACAAGATCAATCAGTTATGAGTCATCTTTAGGCATTATCCATTATAACAAACTGTATCGTAGGTTGTTGAAGAATTTGATGCTATCAGACAACAAGGTAATGGCGTTGATGTGAGGAAGAACGAGGTCACAACTCAATCAAAGAGGAATCAATAACTAACTAGCTTGCCAGAGTAAGCGTGTCAGTGGAGGTTGATTTGATGGAGGTTGAAGTTGGTTAGGAGAATCAAGTGCAGCGGGCCAAAGGTTGCAGAAGGAGCTCAGCAGAGCGAAGTGGGAGGAAGAAGGTGCACGCGGGAACTGATTTAAAAGAGGTGAAAAGACAAGAAAGTCCCTGGTGGTTATAAACGTTTAGTTATGTGAGTAAGGGTACAATTGTAAATTCGAAGTCTAATAACTGAATCTTCCCCTTCTTCTTCTTCTATATGTACCGAATGCACCACACAATTGAATCAGAGAGAAGAATTGACGGTTTCTTCTTTTCCACATGCTTTCTCTCTATTGTCTTTGTGTTGCTCCATTCCCGTGATGCTGCTTGGGGTTGAGTTTGATCAATTTCGTCATGGTATCAGAGCGTATCAGGTTCCTCTGAATTGTTTCTGTTTTCTTTGATTGTTTCCTTTTGATTGATTCTCGGTGTCTGTTGTTGATTGATTGTGTTTCGTTCGAGTACGCGTTGTTGAATTGAATATTGTTGCTGTTGCATTGATTGATATATGATGAATTCGAATTCAAATGCTTCCTCTTCGAGAGGAACTCAACCGCATGGTGTAGATAATCCGCATCAAAATCCTTATTACTTGCATCCGAATGACAGTCCTGCAATTGTCTTAGCACAACCTGCACTCACTCCTCATAACTATCATACTTGGAGTCGTACATTTGAGATGGCCTTAGTAGTTAAGAATAAGGTTGGATTCATCGATGGTACTATAACAAAACCTGCACCCACGGATCCTGAATTTTCTATCTGGAGACAAGTTAATACAATGGTGCAGTCTTGGATTATGAATTCTGTATCACATTCGATTGCACAAAGCATTATGTGGTTTGATAGTGCGATTGATGCGTGGAATGATCTCAAATTGAGATATGGTAGTACTGACCCGTTTAGACTGTCAGATTTGTTAGAATCATTTTATGGAATCAAGCAGGAGGCTCTGAGTGTCAATGAGTATTTCACAAAGCTGAAGGTTGTCTGGGAAGAATTGATGTCTGTTAGGCCTATACCTACGTGTGTGTGCAGAGGGTGCAGATGTGATGTAGCTGGAAAGATGAAGCAATTTGTTGAGAGTGATTACGTTATAAAGTTCGTAAAAGGTCTGAATGAAAATTTTGATCAAGTTAAGTCCCAGGTGTTCGTGATGACACCATTACCGGATATAAATACTACATTCTCTATGGCACTGAAATACGAGAGGAAGGTGGTCTCTGACTTAGGAGCAACGATGTTTGAGAACAGTCCTACTGCTTTAATGACGGAGGAGCAAACTGGTGATGTGTTTGCAGCAAACACTTATTCTGGGAGGCAGCAGGCTGGAGGATATAGAAGGGGGAGTGGCAGGTTCTATGCGGACGGGTCAAAACGCTTTCAATGCACACACTGTGGCATGATAGGGCATACAGCCGAAAGATGTTACAGAAAATTTGGCTTTCCACCTGGTTTTAAGCCCAAGAATCAAGCCAATATGGCTGAGTACACAGACACAGACTCGCAGACTTCTCAGCTTGATCAGCCTGTGAAGGCCATGCAGTCATTAATGTTGACACCACAACAAAATCAGAAGCTCATGACTTGGCTGAATAAATTGGATGATAGCCAAGAGGAAGGCATGGTCTCTGCTGGTCATGGCATTGTTCTGTCTGCTAAAACTGAGAAGGTGACAGGTAATTCTACAACTAATGCATTAAACACATGGATTTTAGATTCAGGAGCTACTGACCATATTGCATATAATCTGTCATTATTTACTTCCTTTGAGCCTGTTACCCATGTCTCTATAAAGCTTCCAAACAACATGTCCGTGCAAGCCACACACAAGGGCACAGTGATTATAAATGAGTTTTTGATTCTGAGTAATGTATTATATGTGCCCTGTTTCTCTTTTAATCTCCTTTCTTTGAGCAAACTTGCCTCTGATCCCAGACTGACCATCATGATTAATGGATCTCACTGTTTGATTCAGGATCAATTGTCCAAGAGGATGATTGGTTCAGCTAGATTAATCCATGGCTTATACTATCTGTGTGGTGATGACTTGATGCCACAGCATGCTGCCTGTATTTCAGTACATGACACACCTTCCTTGATATGGCATTATAGACTTGGGCATGCTTCTCATTCCAGAATAAAAGAGATCCAAAGACTTGACTCATCAATCCCAGGGGATCCTCTTGATTCTCCCTACACCATATGTCCTCTAGCTCGACTAAATAAACTCCCTTTCCCTGTTTCTACTTCTGCTTCCTTAAAGCCCTTTGATTTGATTCATGTTGATGTTTGGGGTCCCAACAGGCACCCCACCTTGTATGCTCAAAGATACTTTCTGACCATAGTTGATGATTGTACTAGATACACTTGGGCATATTTGATGAAATCAAAAGAAGAAGTCAAACATATATTGCAAAGTTTCTGCATACATGTTCATACCCAATTTGAAAGACATGTAAAAGTGGTGAGATCAGATAATGCCAAAGAGTTTAAAATGAATGACTTCTATATGTTGCATGGGATCATCCATCAAACGAGCTGTGTCTACACCCCACAGCAGAATGGGGTAGTAGAAAGGAAACACCAACATATCCTGGTCGTTGCCAGATCTTTACTCTTTCAAGCCCATCTGCCCATGACTCTTTGGGGCTTTGCCGTACTCCATGCTATATACCTAATCAATATTCTTCCAACACCATTGCTGCAACATGAGTCTCCTTTCCAAGTTCTGCACAATAAGACCCCTGCATATCATACTTTGAAAGTCTTTGGATGCCAAGCCTATGCACATAATACAGATCCCCACAAGCATAAGTTTTCTCATAGAGCCATATCTTGCGTGTACCTGGGAAATGCCCAACATACAAAAGGTTTCATTCTTCAGAACCTGACTACAAAAGTCATCTTTACCTCTAGAAATGTTCAGTTTCATGAGCTCTCATTTCCATATATAATCACCCCTGACCATCAGATTCATCATCCTTCTGAACATCAGCTCCTACATCCTGTCAAAATGTTCCCTTCAGTTAGCCATCACGCTTCATCACCCAAATTCACTAGTCCTGATTCCAATAATGAACATCAGATTCCTACACCACCTTTATCTTCAGACTCACCACATGTTCATGTACCACCTAGATCATCACCTCCTACTATGTCTGCTCCTTCATCCACACCTTCATCTCCATCTCCTTCACCTGCGTCTTTGTCACCTTCACCTCCTAGATCATTGACTCCGGACACTGCTGCTACTCTTCCTACTCTAATTCCTGATATTCCCTTAGTATTTCCAGCTGAACCTCCCACTAGACAAAGACGAAGACCTGCTTACCTCCAAGACTATCACTGTAATCAAGCGTTAACTGATATGCCTATCTTCACTGATCTGGATGTCACTTATCCTATCCAACATCATTACTCCATGGCTCATTTAGCTCCTGAATATAAAAACTATGTGCTTAATCTTAGCTTGCAGCAAGAACCTGTCACTTATCAGCAAGCAGCCAAATCAGTGCAATGGCAGCAAGCCATGGCCCAGGAACTAGCAGCATTAGAAGCCAATGATACCTGGACACTGATGCCTTTGCCATCAGATAAGAGGCCCATTGGATGTAAATGGGTGTACAAAATTAAGAGGAAAGCAGATGGCAGTGTAGACAGATATAAGGCACGTTTGGTTGCCAAAGGATACACTCAGGTGCCTGGTATTGACTATGAGGATACTTTCTCCCCTGTAGCCAAAATGACCACCGTCAGACTTGTTATGGCTTTAGCATCATTGCAGGGTTGGCATCTACATCAATTAGATGTCAACAATGCTTTCCTTCATGGGGATCTCCACCAAGATATCTATATGACATTGCCTGAAGGACTTTCTTCTCCTATGCCTAACACTGTTTGCAAACTCAACAAGTCCCTTTATGGCCTTAAGCAGGCTAGCCGGCAATGGAACGCTAAACTAACTGCTTTTCTACTCTCAACTGGCTTTACACAGTCCAAACATGATTATACCATGTTTGTTAAGAGAACTTCTGCATTCTTTCTCGTTCTGTTGGTGTACGTTGATGATATTGTCCTTGCGAGTGATTCTCTCCAAGCTATTCAAGATATCAAAGTGGCCCTTCACAATGCGTTTAAAATTAAGGATTTAGGTGTATTACGCTATTTTCTGGGCTTAGAGATTGCCAGGTCTCAGGGGGGCTTGATGGTGTGTCAAAGGAAATACACGCTTGAGTTGTTGGAGGATACAGGATTCCTGGCATCTAAGCCTGCAAAGACACCAATGGAGCAAAACATTAAGCTTGCACATGATGATTCATGTTTGATTGCAGATGTGACTGCATATAGGAGGCTCATTGGCAGGTTGTTGTATTTAACCATTACAAGACCCGACATTACCTATACAGTACAACAACTATCTCAGTTTCTAGACAAACCAACAGAATTACACTTGGGAGCTGCACACAGACTCCTAAGGTATCTTAAGAACAGTCCAGGTAGAGGCATACTTTTTCCAAGCTCTGGAGATCTGAAGTTAAAGGCTTTCTCAGACGCTGATTGGGGAGGATGTACAGAGAGTAGGAGATCTGTAACGGGGTACTGCGTTTTCTTGGGAGGTGCTTTAGTGTCTTGGAAGGCTAAGAAGCAGACAACAGTTTCAAAGTCTTCATCAGAGGCTGAATATAGAGCTCTTGCCTCAACTTCTTGTGAGGTTCAATGGATTCTCTATTTGTTGAAAGATTTGGGGGTTGATCATAAGGAACCAGTTGAGATCTTTTGTGATAATAGAAGTGCCATCTATATAGTCGAAAATCCAGTGTTCCATGAGAGAACAAAACACATTGAGATTGATTGCCACATTGTGAGAGACAAATACCAAGAAGGGATCATTGTACCAATGCCTATACGGACAGAGATGCAGCTAGCTGATTTACTGACTAAGCCACTGGATTCTAAGAGGTTAAGCAATCTGACTGATAGTTTGGGGATGTGCAACATTTACTCTCAGTCAGAATTGAGGGGGGGTGTTGAAGAATTTGATGCTATCAGACAACAAGGTAGTGGCGTTGATGTGAGGAAGAACGAGGTCACAACTCAATCAAAGAGGAATCAATAACTAACTAGCTTGCCAGAGTAAGCGTGTCAGTGGAGGTTGATTTGATGGAGGTTGAAGTTGGTTAGGAGAATCAAGTGCAGCGGGCCAAAGGTTGCAGAAGGAGCTCAGCAGAGCGAAGTGGGAGGAAGAAGGTGCACGCGGGAACTGATTTAAAAGAGGTGAAAAGACAAGAAAGTCCCTGGTGGTTATAAACGTTTAGTTATGTGAGTAAGGGTACAATTGTAAATTCGAAGTCTAATAACTGAATCTTCCCCTTCTTCTTCTTCTATATGTACCGAATGCACCACACAATTGAATCAGAGAGAAGAATTGATGGTTTCTTCTTTTCCACATGCTTTCTCTCTATTGTCTTTGTGTTGCTCCATTCCTGTGATGCTGCTTGGGGTTGAGTTTGATCAATTTCGTCATAGGTTCATAAGAACGCATTATGCTAAATAAATCTTATCATCTTGATTTTTGAAGCAGGTTTTGCTGGCTTGATGACATGGGATAGGCGACAAGGTCGTCATGTTGTAGCAAATTCGCACCTCTTCTAACACTTCACCTTTCATTTTGTCATTCTTACAAGTAAAATAGGGCTGAGCTCCAATCCCTGTGGTCAGACTATAATTATAGAGAGAGAAGGGATAAGCGTTCCCAGATCTAATCTGATTGCGTCTCAGCATAACCAAAATGTCAATTTTAGACATTCTTACACCTTGTTGGAAATATTTTTGCTGTGCATAACCAGTACTGTTAGAATATGTTGAGTTTTGATGATTTGCACAATTTTAGTACTTCGAACAAGGGATTAGGCGCTTCATGTGTATTGTTTGAAGTCAGTATACTTCGAACGCCTACATTAGGCGCTTTATATGAAGTGTCTGGATGTGCGTACACTTCAAACGCCTAGATTAGGCGCTTCATGTGAAGTGTTTGAAAATCAGGACACTTTGAATGCCTGATTAGGCGCTTCATGTGGCCTGTTGAAAAATGCGAACACTTCGAACGCCTTATTAGGCGCTTTATGCTGTCTATCAAGTCAAAAGTACTTTTTCCCTGAATGGGCACGTACTCTTAAGTACTTTCTCTGAGAAAATGTCAGAGTTAGTTCGAACAAGCATGAAGGGCTACATTTGGCGCTTCATGTGACTTCAAACGCCTTAAGAAGCCCACATTAGGCGCTTGATGTGACTTCGAACGATAGTTCATTTTCACATCAAGCGCTCGATGTCACTTCGAACGCCTGTGCTTTTAGCACATTAGGCGCGTCATGTGACCAATGTTACAAAGGTCTTAAACTTCACTTTTTAACATCAGTTGACTCTTTGTACTCTCCTCTTTTAGTGTCTTTTCACAGGTTCCTCTCTGCTGAAGATTTCAGGTTTCCTTTATTGGCATTCATTTTGAAATCTCTCCAAGAATGTTGCTACATGCCAAAGGGAGATCTCCAATGATGAGGACTCACCAACACATGATGCCAAAACCCATTAATGTTTGTGCAGAAGGTTTCAAACGGGAAGAAACATGAAGGTTGATAAAAGAAGGGTTTCATCCATCTTTCTTCTCCAACTTTCTACTTGGCAAGCTCTCAGATTTTCCCTCAAGATCAAGCTCTCAAAATACTTGTAAACATTGTACATTTTACTTTATTGTTGAGAGTGATCATTGTAAGAAGAAGAAGAGTCTTCTTCTTGGTGAGATTCTATTGTGAGAGATTGGGTAGATTGTTGGTCAAGGAGCCAGGGTGCTTCTTGTTTAAGATTTCTAGACTTTGAAGTGTTAGTTGATAGTGTCTGGTGCACTATTCTCCCTACAAGATTTCTTTGAGGGCAAAGAAGATCTTTGGAGGCTAAACTTCAAAGGGTTAGACTTCTTGGTTGTGGTCTAGGCAAAGTGCCTAGTTTTCTGTTTTCTGGATTTTGTTCTTTGATTGTTATTTTTCCCAAAAGAAATAACAATCCCCATTTCAAAATCCTTCTTGTGAAACATCAAGAAGGTAGAGGAGTAGAGTCATTTGACTTGAACCTCTATACATACTTGTGTTCTTTACATTCTTGCAAGTCTTTATTTCTTCTAAAGAACACACCCAAGTATTGGTTGCACCTCAAAACAAAAAATATCCATAAAATATCCATACTTGGTGAACACACTATTCAACCCCCCCTTTTAGTGTGTTTTAAGGGACCTAACAATTGGTATCAGAGCCACATCTTGCTTATTTGAGTCCAAATACAAGATTTGATCATTATAGTATGGATCCTTTTATTTTTGATGATGTGGGTTCCCCTAGTGCTGATGCCTCTAGAAGAAGGAGGCAAGAAACCCTACTCCCTTCTATCTCAAATGTTCATGTCAAAGTCCCCGTGTTTGATCCTCTAAACTACCCATTATGGAAGTCAAACATGGAAACCTATCTACGTTCTTATGGGCACAGAATATGGGTTGAGGTCTCAAGAGGCTTTATGATTCCCATAGATATTGATGATCCTACTCCTGAAGAGGAATTCCAGTTGGCCATAAATAGCAAGGCTCTTGCTATTTTAAATAGCTCTCTTTCCTCAAATGAGAGAGCTCAGATTCAAGGTGTCCAATCTGCTCATGAGGCTTGGACAAAGCTTGAGATGATCCACGAAGGAACATCTCAAGTAAGAAAGGCCAAGAGGAGACAGTTGATAAAATAGTTCTACAACTTTACTGTCCCTAAAGGTGAAAAGATTGAAGAGTCCAATCCAAAGATTCACCAAGCTTGTCAACCTTCTCAAAGCGGTTGGCAAGAAAATAGAACAAGAGGATCTAAACCATTGCTTCCTAAACAGTTTAGGAATAGAACGGAACGCAAAGGTGACGGCCATTGAGGAGTCCAAGGATTTAGAAACCATCACCTTGTATGAGCTATATGGGAATCTCATTACTTATGAGATTCATTTAGATGCACAAGAAAAGAACGACCATATTCGCCACTCTACTAAGGCGCTTGTATGCGAGTCAGAGGACTCGGACGATGAAGTCGGACTTCTTGTCAAAAGATTCCGACGTTTTGCGAGAAAGAATGGTGATGAAGCCAAAAGATTCATCAAGGAGAAGTACTCCAAGGACAAGGTGAAGGACCAAGAGAATAAATGCTACAAGTGTGGAAAGCTTGGTCACTTCATGAAAGATTGTCGGGTGAAGGAGCCGCAACTCAAAGACAAGGAGGCCATATACCAAAGGAAGAAGGCCTTGCAAGCGGAAGTAGCCCATTGGGAGAGCATTCTTTCCGGGTCCGAGAGCGACAATGGCGACCATGATGATCTTGCACTCACGGGCGTGGTTCAAGATGATCTCGAAAAGGAGTTCTTTGCACTCATGGCCATTGACGATGACATGGAGGTATGCAATATCTCATCTCACTATAGAATTATTGATGAACGAGATGATTTAGTGCAAGAAAATGACCTCTTAGATTTAAAATATAAACGTGTCAAGAAAGAGTTTAGAGCATGCTTAAATGAATATAATAACACATTAGAAGATCATATTGCATTGCAACTTGAGCATGATATATTTTTGACTATGCATGTGATTGCACTTGAAGAGAAACATGATTTGATGAAATCATGTGCTCAGGCCCTTGAGGATAAGAAAAATGATTCAAGGGTAACTGCTACAAATGTAGAGGTTAAGGACGCATCTAGGCCGAGCATGAAAGCGAAAATCAAACCTAGTGCCATGTATGCATCTAAGAAGGGAAATAAAAAGGAACAAGCACATGTTGCCAAGGAGTCTAAAACCTCCTTGAAGAAGCAAAGGCACATGCCTAAACAAAAGGCGAATACACCAAAGGCATCACAACCTTTGGTTCATGTTGTGAGACAAAAACCTTCCTCTATTCCAAACAAGGTGGTTCCTAAGAAGGAAACACAACATGTGCCTACGCACACGCATTTGCACAAGCATACACAACCTCACAAACATACTCCTACATGTTTCTATTGCAATAGGAAAGGTCATGTAGAAAGAGTACGTAGGGCTAAAAATAACAAGAATCTTGTGTGGGTGCCGAAAGGCGAGACGAAGGTGACTAACCTTCAAGGACCCAAAACAAAAAGGGTACCAACTTCATATGGTTCTTTTGTAGGCCCTAGCTCTCAATGGAGAAAGCAAAGACAAGAAGGTCAAATGGGTCGTGGACAGTAGGTGTTCCAACCATATGACGGGAGACAAACGTCTCTTCCATAGACTCACTATGGAAGACGGAGGAGTTGTCCATTTTGGCGGTAGCAAAGGCCAAATCAAAGGACATGGTATTGTGGGTAACGATTCCTTCTCTCTTAGTGATGTCTTATATGTTGCAGGTCTTAAGTTTAACTTGATAAGTGTCAGTCAACTTTGTGATGCTAATTATGAGGTAATGTTTTTGAAAACAAAGTATGTTGTGAAAAAGGAAGATAAGATCTTATTTGAGGCTTTGCGTTTCAAAAATATTTACAAACTTAGCATCAATGATTTGGTTTCTCAAAATGTATCTTGTCTAGTTGCTAAGAATGATTTGACGCAACTATGGCATAGACGTCTCGGACATGTATGTTTCAAAACATTTAAATTTATTTGCAAAAATGATAAGGTCCGAGGACTTCCAAAAATGAATTTTGAAAACCATGACTTGTGTGACACTTGTCAAAAGGCGAAGCTTGTGAAAACAAGCTTCAAACCCAAGACAAATATTTCCACCTCCAAGCCCCTACAATTGCTTCATATGGATTTGTATGGGGATGTTGGAACAAAAAGCTTGGGTGGTAAACATTATACCTTCGTGGTAGTAGATGACTATACTCGTTATACGTGGGTGATGTTTCTAGCTAAGAAGAGTGATGCATGTAGTGAGTTTATGAGTCTAAGTAAACGATTGGAAAATCATGTGGGTGACACCATTAAAACCATCCGTAGTGATCGTGGTGGTGAGTTTGATGGTGATTTCGAAAGGTTTTGTGTATCCAAAGGATACTCTCATGACCTTTCGGCACCTAGAACTCCTCAACAAAATGGTGTGACCGAACGAAAGAATAGAACTCTACAAGAAATGTGTAGAGCAATGTTGAATGAGTTTGGTTTGCCCAAGTATTTTTGGGCCGAAGCAGTAAATGACGCTTGCCATGTGATCAATCATATCTATTTGAGACCATACCTAAATATGACAACCTATGAGCTTTGGAATGGAAAAGTTCCCAACATTGGGTATTTCAAAGTCTTTGGTTGCAAGTGTTTTATACTTAATACCAAAGATACTTACTTTGGACAAACTTGACCTCAAAGCAGATGAAGGTATCTTTTTAGGTTATGCCTCAAATAGTAAAGCATTTCGTGTTTTCAACAAAAGGAGTCAAAAGGTGGAAGAATCAATCCATGTTAAGTATAATGAGTCACTTAGTGACGAACCTAAACTTAATGAGGATTGTGAAGAGGATGAAGATGCGACTCCTCAAGAAGAAATTCTTGAGGATGTTCCTATGGTCGTTCCTCAACAAGAGATCGTTGATGATCCTCCAAATGGAAACATCTTCATTGACTTGAGAGTTGAACCTATTGAGGGTACTCCTCCACCTTCTGTGCATGAACTTAGTGAGTCATATAGAAATATTTCTCATACTCATGTTGATACACAAAATATAGATAATGCATCACATATTCCGGAACATGAGGTCTATGTGGATGATGAAGGTTCATTTCTTCTGGAACATGATCAAGAGGAAGTTGGAGGAGATGTCTCCAATCTTCCTAGATCATTTAAGCACAAAATTTCTCACCCTCAAGAGTTAGTCATAGGTGATCTAAATAGGGGTGTCACCACACGAAGGCAATATAGAGAGAATGCATTTGTCTCTTTTATAGAGCCTAAAAATATTAAAGATGCACTTCTTGATGAAAATTGGATCTTGGCTATGCAAGAAGAATTAAACCAATTTGAAAGAAGTGATGTTTGGGAGTTAGTTCCCAAACCACACGATCATCCTATTATTGGTACGAAATGGGTTTTTCGTAACAAGATGGATGATCAAGGTAATGTCACTAGAAACAAGGCTAGGTTAGTTGCTCAAGGATACCGTCAAGAAGAAGGTATTGATTTTGATGAGACATTTGCACCCGTAGCACGGATTGAAGCTATTAGGATGTTATTAGCATATGCTTGTTATAGGGATTTTAAACTTTACCAAATGGATGTTAAATCCGCTTTCTTGAATGGTGTTATTCAAGAGGAAGTGTATGTTGCACAACCTCCCGGGTTTGAATGTCATGATTCACCACATCATGTCTTCAAACTTAAAAAGGCTCTTTAAGGCCTCAAACAAGCTCCAAGAGCTTGGTACGAGAGGTTAAGTACATTTCTTCATAATAATTGTTTTTCAAGAGGTAAAGTTGACACTACTTTGTTTATAAAAGAACAAGGTAGGAATCATTTAATTGTTCAAGTATATGTTGATGATGTTATTTTTGGTGCTACTAACAATTGTCTTTGTGAGCAATTTGCTAGTCTTATGCAAGGTGAGTTCGAGATGAGCATGATGGGCGAACTTAACTATTTCCTTGAATTACAAATCAAGCAAACCGAAGATGGCGTGTACATTTCCCAAACCAAATACACAAGAGATTTGCTCAAAAAGTAAAACTTTGGTGAAGGAAGAGAGGTAAACACTCCTATGAGCACAAGTGTCAAGCTTGACAAAGATGAAAAGGGAAAGCATGTCGAGGTAACCTTGTATCGTGGCATTATAGGTAGTTTACTTTATTTGACGGCTAGTAGACCCGACATTTTACATGCAGTATGTTTATGTGCTAGATTTCAAAGTGATCCTAGGGAGATGCATTTCATTGCGGTAAAACGCATCCTTAGATACCTTAGAAGTACTTTGAAATTTGGTCTGTTTTATCCTAAGAATGTATGTTTTGATTTAAGAGGATATTGTGACTCCGATTATGCGGGGAGTCTAGTTGATAGGAAGAGCACCTCTAGAACGTGTCAATTTCTCGGAGATTGTCTCGTTTCTTGGTTTTCCAAGAAACAAAACAGTGTGTCTATTTCTACGGCGGAATCCGAATATGTGTCGGCCGCCTCGTGTTGTGCACAGTTATTATGGATGACAAACACGTTAAATGATTATAACATTCACTTCTCAAAGGTGCCAATTTTGTGTGATAACACTTCCGCTATTAATATTGCACAAAATCCCGTCCAACATAGTCGGACCAAGCACATTGAAGTGAGGTATCATTTCATCCATGATTGTGTATAAAAGAACTTGGTTAGTGTGGAATTCGTTCCTACGCGAGACCAACTAGCGGACATTTTCACGAAACCCTTACCTAGTGATGTCTTTGTATCTATAAGAAGTAGATTGGGGTTGCTCAACATGGGTTCATAAAAACCATCTTGATTTTTTGAGCACGAAAATTTTAAAATTTTCAAGTTCAATGCACATGAAGCGCTTCATCACACTTGCTTCAGGCGTTCGATGTCACATCAAGCGCTTGATGTTAAGGATGTCACTCGTTCGAAGTGACATCAGGCGTTTTATGTCCCTTTACATTGGCGTTCGATGTAGAATTAAGCGCTTTATCCAAATGAGTTCACTCGTTCAAAATGACATTAAGCACTCAATCTTCATCTCCACAGCCGTTCAATGTGGCTTTAAGCGCTTCATCCCATTTTGTGAAGTCGTTCGAAGTCACTTTAGGCGCTTCAACCCTAATTTCACACTATCTCTTCCGCCACCTCTTTAGTTTTCGCGCCATTCAAGGACCATCAATTCTCTGCCGTCTTTTTCTCTTCCTCACTTCCCCACGTCTACCTTCTCCTCTTCCCATTCACTTAAAACTTTTCATCTTCTTTCTAGAATCTCTCTCCCACTCCTCCACTCCTCAAACCTCTCTCCCACTTCTTTCCCCACCATAACTCCATCATCCTTTCATCTTCCTCATTCACCTTTAAAAATCCAACCTTTTCTTCATTCCTCTTCACATCTTCATATCATCCCTCAGCCTCTACTCCAAAGACTTCCTTTCTTTTTCGAAACCTTTCTATCAAATGGCTTCAGCTGGTCCTTCGAAACGTCCCCGCACCCAAAAGCAAAAACAAACGGCTAGACAAGGGATTGTTGAGCCGTCTGAAATCACGGCCATTCGTGAAGGGCTCACCAAGGACAACTTTCCTTGGTTGAAGAAATTTGAGCCCGACATCAAGAAGCCTCCAAGCACCATTGACAAAGGTGCTCATGTTTCTTACTACTCCGGCATGCTATTCCGAGAATGGATAGCATCAAATCGTCTCATCATCCCTCTGAAACTGCTCAATCTCAGCAATCTTCCTGAGACGAGCACTGCTTTTGAAGTTGTTCCCCTGTTGGAACATCAAGGCTGGACATCTCTTTGGTCCAGACTTGACATGCAAAAATACTCCTGCGAGCACACCCGGCTGTTCTATTCAAATCTATGGGTTACTCCACAGTCTGAGTCTCAATCGTTTTCCCTCAACACTGTTATTGATGGTACTCCTCTCAGCTTCACTATCCCCGAAATCTGTGAAGTCCTGAGAATCCGGAATGAGGGCTTGACTGACTTCTTAGTATTTGACTGGAGTGTCAAATACGGCGTCCGTGAGCAGGACGTAAAATTCAATTTGGGGTATTTCCCCTCCAAAAAGACTCAGAACATGCCATTGGTGGATCGCATCTTGCTAGCGGTGGTCACCTACTGCATCAATGGTAAGGCTACTAGAAATCCCAGCAACATGGATTTCTATGTATCTTACCGTCTCAAACATCTGACCCAGCTGAATCTCGCCTGGATTTTCATAGAAGTCATGTTTGCAGCTCTTCAAAAACGGTCGAAAGCTTTACATTTTGCCAATATTGTCACAATATTGTTAAAATCAAAAGGTGTTGACATTTCTGATGATGATTTGACCCCAGTTGCCAAATCTGACGTCTATGATCACTACAATATCGCCCAGGCCGTTGACTCGCAAAAACGGAAGGCCACCACCATTCCTGATGATGACGAGGTCGTGGAGGGACCTCAAGATGCTGCTGGTGGTAGTAATTCTTCTGAATTTCTATCATGCATTGATGCGCTTGAACAGACTGTTCAACAGTTGCATCTTCGTGATGCTGAGCATGAAGCTCGGCATGTACGGAATGAAGCTCGCATGGCTGCATTTCGAAATGCATTCATGCAAGTCTGTCCATGGGCTCTTCCCCCTAATTTTGATGATTTAGGGGGAGAAATTGGTGGTGCTGGTGGTGCTGGTGGTAGCGCTGGCGGTGGTGGTGATGTTGGTGGCTCTAGAGATGTTGGAGGATCCATGGATGGATTCACTGATTTTGCCGCTAGTGTAGGTTTTGGCTTTAGTGGTTTTACACCACCAAGTGGTGGTGCTATGTAACTTTCCTTATTTTTGTTGTTGGTTGTGAAACTATCAAGTTATTTTTTTCTTGCATCTAGTGAGGGGGAGCATATGTTAAGGGGGAGCTTTAATAAGTTATGCATGTTGTGAAATCATCAAAAAGAGGGAGAATGTTAAAATATGTTGAGTTTTGATGATTTGCACAATTTTAGTACTTCGAACAAGGGATTAGGCGCTTCATATGTATTGTTTGAAGTCGGTATACTTCGAACGCCTACATTAGGCGCTTTATGTGAAGTGTCTGGATGTGCGTACACTTCAAACGCCTAGATTAGGCGCTTCATGTGAAGTGTTTGAAAATCAGAACACTTTGAATGCCTGATTAGGCGCTTCATGTGGCCTGTTGAAAAATGCGAACACTTCGAATGCCTTATTAGGCGCTTTATGCTGTCTATCAAGTCAAAAGTACTTTTTTCCTGAATGGGTACGTACTCTTAAGTACTTTCTCTGAGAAAATGTCAGAGTTAGTTCGAACAAGCATGAAGGGCTACATTAGGCGCTTCATGTGACTTCAAATGCCTTAAGAAGCCCACATTAGGCACTTGATGTGACTTCGAACGACAGTTCATTTTCACATCAAGCGCTCGATGTCACTTCGAACGCCTGTGCTTTTAGCACATTAGGCGCTTCATGTGACCGACATTACAAAGGTCTTAAACTTCACTTTTTAACATCAGTTGACTCTTTGTACCCTCTTCTTTTAGTGTCTTTTTCACAGGTTCCTCTCTGCTGAAGATTTCAGGTTTCCTTTCTTGGCATTCATTTTGAAATCTCTCCAAGAATGTTGCTACATGCCAAAGGGAGATCTCCAATGATGAGGACTCACCAACACATGATGCCAAAATCCATTAATGTTTGTGCAGAAGGTTTTAAACGGGAAGAAACATGAAGGTTGATAAAAGAAGGGTTTCATCCATCTTTCTTCTCCAACTTTCTACTTGGCAAGCTCTCAGATTTTCTCTCAAGCTCAAGCTCTCAAAATACTTGTAAACATTGTACATTTTACTTTATTGTTGAGAGTGATCATTGTAAGAAGAAGAAGAGTCTTCTTCTTGGTGAGATTCTATTGTGAGAGATTGGGTAGATTGTTGGTCAAGGAGCAATGGTGCTTCTTGTTTAAGATTTCTAGACTTTGAAGTGTTAGTTGATAGTGCGTGGTGCACTATTCTCCCTACAAGATTTCTTTGAGGGCAAAGAAGATCTTTGGAGGCTAAACTTCAAAGGGTTAGACTTCTTGGTTGTGGTCTAGGCAAAGTGCCTAGTTTTCTGTTTTCTGGATTTTGTTCTTTGATTGTTGTTTCTCCCAAAAGAAATAACAATCCCCATTTCAAAATCCTTCTTGTGAAACATCAAGAAGGTAGAGGAGTAGAGTCATTTGACTTGAACCTCTATACATACTTGTGTTCTTTACATTCTTGCAAGTCTTTATTTCTTCTAAAGAACACACTCAAGTATTGGTTGCACCTCAAAAAGAAAAATATCCATAAAATATCCATACTTGGTAAACACACTGTTCAACCCCCCTTCTAGTGTGTTCTAAGGGACCTAACAATTACATGTCCAATGTTTATCCCATTCATTCTGCCACAAATATTGGGGAACCTCAAATGCAAATCTTGGCTTTGGTCTTTTAAGGTCTGGCCAATATTTGACGAGATCATCAGCCAGAGTTTTGTTCTAAAATACATGTGAAACAACATGGATATTAGAGGTCAGTTACTTTAAAAAAAAACAAAACGCAAAAATAATCCAATAATGTTATGGGCGTGATAATGAATTATAGGTTACAAGGAGAAAGATATAATAATCAACCAAAATTGAGGCATAAATACTTATACATTTCCTTTAGAAAATAAATACTTATACATTAAAGGTTTAGATGCAGAGAGTGACAATACACAAGATAAGTAACATACGATTATAGGCTGAAAGCGCCCAGCCTGAGGCCCGTAGTCTTCCACGCTCCGGCCAGAAAAATTGGCCGGCCATAATCCATGCACCGTGAAATAAGGTGGCAATGGTTGAAATCGACAGGATGATGAGTAGCAAAAGCCACTGGGCCATTGGAGCGCTAGGATTAGGTATTCGTAGCTTTCCAATGCCACAGTTGAGCTTAGCATTAGCATCATGATGATAACTAACATTCCCATGTTTTTTGAGTATCAGCTTGTGGAAGGATTCTGATCCTGAATGAATATCGTGTTGGAAAAAGTACGTTAAAGTACCTTTCCGTGTGCTCCAAACTTATATAGAATGTATATGAGGTTGTTTGGGAGATTGAAATGAGGGTTCTATGTTGATCTGAGGACGTCGATCTCTCATTGAGAGACTGACGTGAGAGATCTACGTTGATCTGAGGACGTCGATCTCTCAATGAGGGTTCGACGTGAGAGATCGACGTGAGAGATCGACGTACGTCGATCGATCGACGTGAGAGATCGACGTGCCAGCGGACAGAACCTTTCATTTTGGGTTGCAACTTTTGAACCAAGGATCATCTCCCTTCACCTTTGAACGGTAATCAACTGCCATAACTGATAGAAAAACTGCTGAAATGAGTTTCAAACATGGTTTTTAACACAATCCAAGGTCTATATATATGAGATCTTGCTATCTTCAACATATATAACATTTTTGCAAAAATCTATAGAATTTCAGCATTCTTCTTCTATCTTCCTCCATTATCTTTCTCTTCTCAATCAAGTTCATTCTTCTTCTCCTAGAGCAAAGGAAAAGAAGACAGCCGTTATATCTTGGGAAGCATTAGTCTTGTTGTCTACCTTGCTCATTGGTAGAGACTAAATTGCTTTAAGGACAGAGCCATCTTGAGACTCGTCTCGGCTTTATTGTGTACATATCCTTGCTTGTTTGCTACAATTTCCCAACAATCTTAAAGCAATTTATGATGGCATCCAAGCAAGTTTTACCGGATATGTCTAAGATGGAGCCGTTTGACGGCAGATTTTACAAGAGATGGGCAGCAAAAGTGCTGTGCTTCTTGGAGCATGCAGCAAAGAAGCTCAGATTCCACAACAACAACAATAATGGAGCAGACGACATCATCGCAGCAGTCGTCTTAACAGAGGTAAACCTTGTTAGTGGCACTACGGAATGGGTGGTAGACACGGGTGCTACCAGGCACATTGCTACCAGTAAAGACCTATTTTCCGAATACAAGGAAATAGGCAGTGATGAGCAAGTCTTCTTGGGAGATGCACATAGTACCCAAGTCCTCGGAAAGGGTAAGGTGCTTCTCAAGTTGACTTCTGGGAAGAAACTGGAGTTAAGCAATGTGTTGCACGTTCCTGCAATGCGTAGGAACTTGATCTCCGGAGTGCTGCTGAACAAGGCTAATATTAAACTTGTGTTAGAGTCTGATAAACTTGTTTTGTCTAGGAATGGAGAGTTTATTGGTAAGGGTTTTTGTAACAGAGGGCTGCTTGTTCTTGATGCTACTTGCTGCGATAATACAAATGCATCTAGTTCTGTTTATTTTGGTGAGTCTCTTGATATGTGGCATGCTAGACTAGGACATGCAAATATAGGAGCAATAAAGAAACTTAAGAATATGAATGTGATTTCTTATGATGATGATAACTTCAACAAATGTGAACATTGTGTTGAAGCGAAACATCATAAGAAACCTTTTAAGAAAGTTGATAGAGTCTCACAAAAACTTGGTCTAATTCATAGTGACTTAGGTGATTTCAAGAATTGCATGAGTAAAGGTGGTAAAAGGTATTATGTTACTTTTATCGACGATTACTCTAGATACTCAAAAGTGTATTTGTTAAGTCATAAGGATGAGGCCGAGTCTAAGTTCATAAGTTATAAGAACGAGGTTGAGAATCAACTAGACTTAAAAATCAAAAGGCTTAGAACAGACAGAGGCGGTGAATATAGCACAGTCTCTTTACAAAAGTTTTGTGAAGAGAATGGTATTATTCATGAAGTCACACCCCCGTACACACCCCAGTCTAATGGAGTAGCCGAAAGGAAAAATAGAACGTTGAAAAATATGATGAATGCGATGTTGGTTAGTTCAGGATTGCCAGACAATTTGTGGGGGAGGCAATCTTGACTGCTTGTCATATTTTAAATAGATTACCTCATAAGAAGTTAGATAAAACTCCTTATGAGTTGTGGAAATGCTATGCTCCCAACTTAAATTACTTGAAAGTGTGGGGGTGTCTAGCCAAGGTCGGAATTCCAGATTTTAAGAAAAGTAAAATCGGATCCAAGACAAGAGATTGTGTATTAATTGGGTATGCTCAAAATAGTGCAGCATATAGATTCATGGATTTAGACAATAGTTCTATTTTGGAGTCTAAAGATGCTGAATTTTTTGAGCATATATTTCCTATGAATAGACAATCCGAGCATGTTCCTAAAACTGAATTTGGTGAGTCTAGTAAGTCCCTAGTTAATCAAGAAGTTGATGAAACTAGGAGGATTAAGAGACAAAGAACTGAAAAGTCATTTGGAAGTGACTTTATAACAGCCTTCATTTTAGAAGATGACCCCAAAACTTACGGAGAAGCAATTAAGTCAATTGATTCTAAGTTTTGGAAGGAAGCCATAGATAGTGAACTTGAGTCTATTTTAAGTAACAATACTTGGGAGTTAGTAGACTTGCCTAGAGGATGTAAACCTATCAGTTGTAAGTGGGTCTTTAGAAAAAAACTAAAGGCGGATGGAACAATTGATAAGTTTAAGGCTAGGCTTGTCGCAAAAGGGTTCACACAACAAGAAGGAATTGACTTCTTCAACACTTATTCACCGGTTGCTAAGATCACTACAATTAGAGTCCTAGTGGCACTTGCCTCCATTCACAAGCTTGTTATTCACCAAATGGATGTGAAAACAGCTTTTCTAAATGGAGACTTAGAAGAGGAGATTTATATGAAACAGCCGGAGGGTATGATTGTTAAAGGTCAAGAACACAAAGTGTGTAGGCTTAAGAAGTCTTTGTATGGTCTTAAGCAAGCACCTAAACAATGGCACGAGAAGTTTGATAACGCATTAGTGTCTAATGGTTATATAGTAAATGAAAGTGACCGTTGTGTGTATAGTAAGTTTAATGATTGTGATGGTGTCATTATTTGCCTTTATGTTGATGATATGTTGATATTTGGAACCAACATAAATGTTGTTAATGATACAAAATCATTGTTATCTACTTTGTTTGATATGAAAGACATGGGGAAGGCGGACTTAATTCTTGGTCTTAAGTTAATAGAGAAATGTGGGAGTTATTTACTTTCTCAAGAACATTATGTGGAGAAAATGTTGAGAAAGTTTAATCACTTTGATATAAAACCTGTAAGTACGCCTTATGACTCGCATGTTACTTTGACCAAAAGCAAATGTGATAGTGTGTCTCAATGTGAATATGCTAGGATAATTGGTAGTGTAATGTATTTGATGAATTGCACTAGGCCTGACATTGCATATTCCGTGAATAGGCTTGCACGATACACTCATAATCCAAATGAGAGTCATTGGTGTGCATTAAGACGTTTGTTGAAATATCTTAAAGGAACAATGAATTTGGGACTAATGTTTACTGGGTCACCTGCTGTGTTAGAAGGATATTGTGATGCTAATTGGGTGACTGATAATGATGAAATAAACTCCACTAGTGGATATGTTTTCACATTGGGTGGTGGAGCTATTTGTTGGAAATCTTGTAAACAAACTTGTAGTGCTAAGTCTACAATGGAGTCTGAATTTATTGCCTTAGAACTTGCTAGTACAAAAGCCGAGTGGTTAAGGAATTTACTTGTTGATATTCCTTTATGGTCTAAACCTATGCCTTCTGTATCTATTCATTGTGATTCTCAGGCTGCGATTGCACGTGCAAGGAACAAGATATACAATGGGAAGAGCCGGCACATCCGTTTAAGGCACAACATTGTGCGCGAGTTGATTAGTTCAGGGGTGGTAAACTTGGAGTTTGTAAGAACCAAGTTTAACCTTGCAGACCCCTTAACTAAAGGACTAAACAAGAAGTTGGTCTACGAAACATTGAGGGGGATGGGACTTATTCCATCTGTAGAGAATTCTTCATGATGGGAACCCAACCCACTATTAGTAGAGATCCTACGGACAGGGTTCAATGTGGTAAGAACAAGTCATGAAAGAATTCTATGTTGCACTATCTAAGTGTCTCTCCCTATGGTGTTGTTGTTGATAGTGCTCACTGTAATGACTTAAGGGTGAGATTTTAAGAATCTCTTAATGAAAAATTCATAGCCATAATGTTTGGTGGTGTGAACAGTGCACACTTGATGAATTTCACCTATGTAAGCTTGGAAGTGGTGCCACTTCTTGTGAGAGCCTGGAAAACTCTCTAGAGAGCTTATGAATCCTGAGATAGGTGCATGGCCGATATCGCACCAAAACCGCGAACTTGGAGAAGTAGATAATGATATGTCTTCTTGTTGTTCATATAAACAATAGTGGAGTAAGATTCAAGACGAAGTTCATCTTACTTCCGTTTATATAACTCAAGTTGTACTACCGGCGATTCAAGACCACAAGTCATCGTATTCGTTATGTGTCATTATCTTCGATTGATAATGGAGAGGTTAGTTGTTTAACGTTCGGAAGTTGTCTTTATATAAGTTTGGATCATGTGGGGGATTGTTGGAAAAAGTACGTTAAAGTACCTTTCCGTGTGCTCCAAACTTATATAGAATGTATATGAGGTTGTTTGGGAGATTGAAATGAGGGTTCTATGTTGATCTGAGGACGTCGATCTCTCATTGAGAGACTGACGTGAGAGATCTACGTTGATCTGAGGACGTCGATCTCTCAATGAGGGTTCGACGTGAGAGATCGACGTACGTCGATCGATCGACGTGAGAGATCGATGTACGTCGATCGATCGACGTGAGGGTTCGACGTGGATCTGAGGCACGTCGATCTCTCAACGAGAGATCGACGTGAGAGATCGACGTACGTCGATCGATCGACGTGAGAGATCGACGTGCCAGCGGACAGAACCTTTCATTTTGGGTTGCAACTTTTGAACCAAGGATCATCTTCCTTCACCTTTGAACGGTAATCAATTGCCATAACTGATAGAAAAACTGCTGAAATGAGTTTCAAACATGGTTTTTAACACAATCCAAGGTCTACATATATGAGATCTTGCTATCTTCAACATATACAACATTTTTGCAAAAATCTATAGAATTTCAGCATTCTTCTTCTATCTTCCTCCATTATCTTTCTCTTCTCAATCAAGTTCATTCTTCTTCTCCTAGAGCAAAGGAAAAGAAGACAGCCGTTATATCTTGGGAAGCATTAGTCTTGTTGTCTACCTTGCTCATTGGTAGAGACTAAATTGCTTTAAGGACAGAGTCATCTTGAGACTCGTCTCGGCTTTATTGTGTACATATCCTTGCTTGTTTGCTACAATTTCCCAACATATCGAATCACTCAGCAGTAGGCTATCTATATATACACACACAATTTGTACGGAATTTTGAAAAGGACAATGCATATATACATATACATATATATACGTATATCTATCACTCCTTGCACTGCTTTTAACTTTTAGCCCACTTTTTGTGTCTTACTTAGAGAAATTCAATTAACTTAGTTTACACGGCTGCCTTCATCTATACTCCACTTCTATGTAGAACTAAAAACAATCCACCATAACCGTTTCTCAAAACACTTCTTAATCCATCAATCAAAACAGTTCATCTCATTATAGAGCTACATGTTTTCATTAAAATTACCATCGACTTCATATCAGTTTACGCCCAATACTACTAATCTTACAACCCCAACAGTCATAAAAATCTCCACTGACCATTTGAAGGGACTCAAACTTGATGTTTCTAGGTCATTGTCCATTTTCAAATGTTTTATTTAAAATTAAAATTCATTTTAACATACAATATAAAATTCCAGACGACTAATAAGGAGTCTTCATACATACAAGAAGTTAATAAGATGGCAAAAGCGTCAGTGAGTGCATAATCACCAAGAAATAGGAAACAATTCCCATTGTTTCAGATATGCACTACAACTCGTACTGTGAGTAATTACTAAATCAACAACTGTTGCTTTCTCAACGTAAACATGCGGTCTTAGACATGCATATAGCCTAGTATTCTTTACGATTATGGATCGCCTGTATGTTCTTTTACTTTATTACCTTAGAACATGAGTTTTAAGACGCTACCATAATACTAATAGGGTTGACCGTCAATTTTCTGATACTTACATATAATAATTTTATTAATTTTCTATCAGCTAGTTGAAGGATTTTGATGGTAATTCAATATCGAATTACTCAGAAGTATTTGGTCAGCAGGTTAGATACATGTATGTAGATAGACACACAATACATACGCACATTTGTTGGTTCTAGACATCGATAAAGCAGTATTCTTTAGGAATATAGATCTCATGTATGATCTTTCAACATAGAATAAGATAATACATGAAATTTGAATATAAGAGCCTGTAAGTGATAGATATAGTTTATTGCCTGAAATAGTAGATTTTATTGTCTGCCAGATTATAAGAAAAGGACAATACGTAAATGTTTATGCAACTCCGCTAACTTCATCACTCCTCGCACTATTTTTAGCCCACTTTTTGTTTCTTAGTCAGAGAAATTCAATCAACTTAGTGTTCACGGCAGCCTCCATCTATACTCCACTTCTATCTAGAACTAAAAAAACAACCCACCATAACCGTTTCTCAAAATTCCCCTTTCTGTGGAACCCATGAAGTGATGGAAAGAATAAAATCCTACTATATGAGGAGATATTTTCATAAAATGTAATTAAGATAGATATCATATCATATCATACGTAATTAGAATGTGACACAATTATCAGCAAGAAAGGTACGTATTATAGATAAGGGCGATTGTAATCGATTAAAATCAATGAAAAAAGTTTTTCATTCTACTCTACATTGTATCAGAGCGTGTTTGATTCTTATTCAGAAAAAAAGTTCATCACGGTCCAAACCTTTCTTAGACGATTGAATAATTCCAATCACTTGAGAAAAAAATCAGTTCCTAAACAAAGCCAGAAAACCATACCCACCAGAAAAATCCCAAGCAACATAAACTGGGGGGAAAAAGAAAAAACCTATGGAACATAGACAAATTCATCACTGTTACAGCGACACATTTCCCAGCCAACTAGCAAAGAGCAGTACAACCTGTTAGTGTATGTGCCCTAGGCCATGATTTGGATATTTATGTTATGCATTTATTATTAATAAAAGAGGTTTTATTATCATTATTGTTGGTTAGTATGTTACACAATTTTGATATATGTCCCTGATTCATTATTGTTGTGGAGATAAAATAATTTATAATCAGTATGAGTATTGATTTGATAATCATGAGATGATTATGTGTATGGTGATACGAATCAATCTCATAGATACTTGTTAGAGAACAGTGTATTGGATAGACCCATCATGAGATTGCTACATGGATTAGCGTCATAAGTAAATCTCATGATAGTCATGTTTTAATCCTTTGACTTGAGATTGTCATAGTTTCCAACATAAGGACTATTATATTTTGACATGATCAAACGTTATCCGTAACTGGATAATAATAAAGGTCATGATTGAATGTGATAGAAATTATGTAGAGGATATTGAACAATCAAGATAGAATTTGTCCCTCTCTTTTGAGAGAGATATCTTTGGGCCCCTCGATTAGTGAGACTGTGAAATGCATGGCCGTGCTCAAATGATTTGATAGTGTGATCAATCTCATTTGTTTTATCAGTCTACTTAGAGATCGAGTAATCATATGTTTGAACTATATAAGTATGACGCTGACCATGACTTATGTTCAAACTAGATATCGTGTGACAAAGGGATTAATGCATGTACTATTATTAGGCTAGTTGGACTTTACTCGTATTAATTGGGTAGTTGTAATGCCTTGCTAGAGGCCAATTACGACTTGTTGGTTTAATAAAGATTTAATCAACTGCCAATTAATATGGGCCTATCGGGTCACACACAAGAATGCGTATGGCTGAGATTAATAATATTAATAATATTAATATTGGATATTAATTATTATTATTATTATTATCGTTTTTAATATTAATAATATTAATATTGGATATTAATTATTATTATTATTATTTTCGTTTTTGGTGATTATATATATATGCATTATCGGATAATAACGAGAGAATCCGTATCTGATATGGATTTTTAATATCCTGTTACAATCCGTATCTGATATGGATTTTGATTGGCATCAACTAATCCGATTATGACTCGGATTTTGATGTCTACGTATGTGTATATATATATATTTGTGTATCTCGTATACACACATACACACAAAAATACAGAATCATCAAAGAGAAACCCTAGAGCCGTTTTTGTGAAAAGCGAGTTCTTCAGCCGCGCCGTTTGAAGAGCTAGCACTCCGGGCGGAAGCGTTCGTGTGGATACCGACAGAGGGTGGTCGTATTTTCGCACCTCTTTCATCTGCAGATTTCGAATCTACGGAGGTAATTTTTGATTTCTGTTGTCGAATTAAACGAACAACATGGATCCTTGGTAGGAAATCGGAGATCGTTTTTTGTTTTTCCGCTGCGCGTTTTGCAGTGATCTCGTTCGATTTCCTAACAGACCTTCATTTGAAATAAATCAAGCCACTATGTCAGGAGACGGTGAAATTAAAGCAGAGAACAGTGAGTTAGACATACAACTAGTTAACTTGTTTCGAAATAGTCTCAACCTTCAAATGCCTAACACCAATCTTGATAATCTATCACTCAGAGTTAAACTAAATGGTGATAATTATCAATTATGGGCTACGCTGCTGAAAAAGACAGTGGGAGGCCGTGGGCGGAGTCAGCACCTCACCGGTGTGCCGCAACCTCCAATAGCCATAGAACCAAAATTTTCACAATGGAAGACAAATGGCCACTGTGTGTTCACCTGGCTCATTCATAATATTGAGCCCAATTTGGCAAATAATGTGTTGCAGTATCCTCTATGGGACAGACTGACAGTGACCTACGGCATGGAGACAGACTTGCTATAAGTATTTGACCTACATAAGCAGGACAACTCGATCCGACAGGGTGGAAACATACTGGAAGACCTCTGGAATTGGCTTCACAGTGTGTGGATAAAAATAGACTAGAGAGAACCCAACCCTATGAAGGACCACGACGACATCACCATATACAACAACAAGGTCCAGGAGCAATGCTTGTTCCAACTGCTCATGGAAGTTGCTGCCACCAGAAGTGGCGTACGCTGCCATCATGAGGGAGGAAGCTAGGATTGCTATTTTAAAGGGGGTTCCCACAGAGCACAATGACTCATTACTTGGAATTGGGTGAAGACTTCTAATTAAGACCAAGACTGACAGGAAAAGACCTAAACCTCCTCGCTCACAGATATCACACCTGAACCACCTCGCTTAGAGATATCATTATGAGGAGGCCATAAAGAGGAACCAGTAAATGAGCGAGCACTAGCCCCAGCATAGAGGCGGCGTCCAACAGCACCGGCTATAGAGTTTGCCAGCCAAGACAGGAAGAAGAAAGAGATGAAGCAGACAACCAACTGAAGGAAGGAGGTAGGGTTGGGGTTTTTATACCCAACACATCTTCTGTTTTTTCTTTTTTACCTCTGGATCCAACCATTGATTTTATTCAATCCTGTACAATGACAGATCCGCCCTTTAAAAATTCTCAAGACATCCCCTCAAACCAAACATATTCCTAAAATAGAGTCTCAGACGAACATATTCCCAAAATAGTGTCTCAGCCTAAATAAATTCTCAAAATACACGGCCGCAAGACTTTATTGACCTGTCCACCTCTATTCTACATAAAACCCACATCAAAAATGCTAGTGGAGAGTTAGTAACTGTCCAAGAAAGCGGCACAATTGAATTCTCACCTAACCTAAGATTACAAAACTACCTTTATATTCCCACACCGTCATCTAGATTACTATCACATAGCGAAGTCATAAGACAACTCAATTGCGTTGTACTATATATCCTGATGTTTGTCTCTTGCATGAAATTCATTCGAAGGAGATCATTGGTCATGACATTGAACGCGAAAGACTATACTTCGTGGAAGAGGTAGCTCAACAGGGACGGTCTATGCTTGTCCACAGGACAACTCATCAACAACTGTGGTTGTGGCGCCGTCAGCTAGGTCACCCATCCTTTTTTTTACCTTTGTACTTTGTTTTCTATCTTATTTACTAAGTTAGATAACCATATCTCCTATGATACATGTATTCTTGCTAAGGATCATAAAGGTACAATTCACCCTAATAATGCAAGAGTCGATCATTGTTTTTCATTAGTTCACTTAAATGTATGGGCCCGCACCATCTGCTACGTCTTAGGGTTTTAACTACTTTATTTTATTTGTAAATGATGATCGAATGACTTGTGTTTATTTTCTAAAACATAAAACGGAAGTTCACACCAAATTCATTGACTTCTTCCGCATGGTATAAACCCAGTTCAACAAAACATTCTAAGTTCTTCGATGTGATAATGGAGGTGAGTACATGTCGTACCATTTACATGCCTTATACCAAACTTATGGGATCATTCATCAAACATCCTACCCAAAGACCCCACAACAAAATGGCGTTTCAGAGCAAACAAATCGCCTGGTTTTCGAAATGACTAAGGCAATGAGGATCGAAGCCTGTGTACCGAAAACTATCATGCATGAAACTATTGCCACCTCCACATACCTCCTAAATCGACTGTCCACTCGCACTCTTGACCATAACATTCCAAATATTAGCCACTCAAGAAATTATTCAATCTATAATGACTCTCCCATCTAAAATATTCAGCTGCATCGTGTACATCCAAATTCCCAAACATGAAGGATCCAAACTTGATCCATGCATCGAAAAGTGTGTCTTTGTCATTTATGCCACTCATCAAAAGGCATAACGGTGCTATAATCCCATTACTCGACTCGTCCATGTCACCCTTGATCGCTTCTTCCTTGGAACATAATATTTATTTAACCACCATGCTCAGTCTCAAGGAGAGAATCTGAGTGAGTCTTTCGACTGGTTACATAACCTCAGGAGGCCAGAGACTAGACAAAAAGGGAAAGCATATGGCGCCATCAAGCATGCACAACCCAAAGCAGACAGTATCAAAGCTGAAGCGGCACAACCCGGTGATCCTCCTTCTTTGGGTATTCTTCGAGAGGTAAGTGAGCCATCTTCTGACATACACTCTAACGATTTGCCACCTTCACCTGTCCCAGTGTTACCATCTGTTGTACTTAATATAGAACATTCTGATCCTATGGATGAGCAACATGTAATGGTCATTCCTTCAATGAGAAATAGCAGGGTCCCGCCTCAGAGATACTCGCATGACCGTACAGCTCAGAACTCTAGATATCCAGTAAACCTGGCAGTGTTGGATAAGGCAAAGGCACTGTTTACATCTCTATGTGCTGAATGCCTTCTCCGAACAGTCGAGGAAGTGGTCAAAAGGAAAGAATGGAAGGAGGCGATGGAGGTAAAGATGGAAGCGTTAAAGAAAATAATACATGGGAGAAGCGCACGCTGCCTAGAGGGAAAAATTTAGTCGAGTGTCGATGAGTGTTTACAGTCAAAAATAAGGATGGCATGGTTGAGCGCTATAAAGCCAAGTTGGTAGCAAAAGGGTATACGCAGATATATGGGGTTGATTGTTCAGAGACTTTCTCCCTCGTTGCAAAGATTGATACTATCCAGGTCTTGTTCTCGATTACGGTAAATAATGATTGGCTGATGTACCAGCTTAATGTAAAAAACGTTTTTCTACATGGAGAACTGAAAGAAGAGGTTTATATAGAGGCACAACAAGGTTTCTCTAATGATTTTCAAAAGAACGAAATCTGCAGGCTCAAGCGAGTTCTCTACAGATTAAAACAGTCATCCAGGGCGTGGTTTGAGAGGTTTTTACACTTGTTATGAAGCAAAATGGATACAAGCAGAGCAATAACGATCATACTCTATTCCTCATATAGAGGGATAAGTTGGTCACGTGTCTCATCATATATGTAGATGATATGTTTATCATAGGCAACGACAAAGAAGAGATGGACAACTCCAAGACAACATGTACACCGAATTTGAGATGAAAGACCTAGCAGCACTCAATTATTTTCTTAGAATCGATGTTTTTTGATCAAAAAAAGGAATATTCATATCCTAGAGGAAGTACACACTAGATCTATTGACTGAAGTAGGGATCTGAGTGATACACCTATGGTAACCAACCAGAAACTGCAAATTAAAGAAGGAGCTCCGATAGTGGACCAAGAACGATACAACAAATTAGTCGGGAAACTCATCTATCTTTCTCATAGGAGGCCATATATTACTTATGCAGTCAGGGTTATCAGCCAGTTTATGCACAAGCCACAAATAGAACATATAGAGGTCACAATGCAAATTGTGTAAGTATTTGAAGAGGACTCTCGAAAGAGGAATTTGGTTTCGAAATCATAGACATTTGGATGTGGAGGTGTATACTAACGCAGATTGGACATATAATCTAAGTGAAAGAAGGTCAACGTCTGGATATTTCTCGATGGTAGGAGGTAATATCGTTACTTGGAGAAGCAAAAAACAGAACGTGGTCTCGCTTTTGAGTGCGGAAGCAGAATTTAGGGAATTGCCAAGGGAATTATGGACAGCTTATGGCTCAATTAAAGTGTGGCAACAAAGCAGCGATCAATATCTTCAAGAATCCAATCGAGCACGACCAACAAAACACATTGAGGTAGATATGCACTTCATTAAAGAAAATCTCAATGTTGCAATTTTGTAAGTGCCGTTTGTGCGATCTGAGGATCAACTCGCACACATACTTACAATGGCGGTTGTTGGAAGAGTCTTCGAGACAACAATGCACAAGTTGAGTATTTACGACCCTACTGATCAACTTGAAGGGGAGTGATGGAAAGAATAAAATCATACCACATGAGGATATATTTTTATAAAGTGTAATTAGCATGGTATCATATCATATCACATGTAATTAAAATATACCATAATTATTAGTAAGAAAGGTACTATAGATAAGGGCGATTGTAATCGATCAAAATCAATGAAAAGAAGATTTTCATTCTACTCTACAAGAAGTGCCCTAGAAGTACCAAAAACTTCATAATCCATCAATCAAAACCGTTCATTTCTTGATAGGGCCAATAAATATTGTTGCACAATATTTGTTTCTTAGTTAAATTCAATCAACTCAATTTTACTAGTCCTCACACGTAATCAAGAATATGAAACATTCAGATTAAATTAGCTATTGATGAAGAGAAAACCCATACTATATAAAAAGACAAGTGTAATTGGCACGACCGGTAACAGTGACAATCAACGTCAGTTGACCCGACATAGACGCAAGTCCCTCAAGTCTTACTCTGGTTTCTCATGTTTGGCCACGCAAACCATGTCAGCGCGGCACATAGGCCACAGGACGCCACCTTGACTCCACTTACGTTCTTAAGTCCATATTAGTAAAGTCAGTGACATGGACATCAGCTCAGCTACTGCCGCTACATCACCTCAACTTTAACCTCGGCGAGGGACCTCACCTCCGCTCACCTGACATGCCAGCCAGACGTAGGGGGCCCACCGACATTCTCGTTAGCTTAGCACAGAAGTGTTCTGTGAGAGCAAACACCTGCTATCGAACGGTTTAAATATACAACTCGACATGTGGCGACACTTGACGGTGGACAAGGTATTTGGTATTCTTCCATAACTTCTCAACATGCACTAGCTGCCAAGGTCATATAAAAGAGGCAGAAGCTTCCAACAAAGGACCTAGTTCATTCCCGACAGCAAAATTCTAGCAAACACGCAAATATGAAATAGTTTCTCTAAATTCTAGTATAAACACAATGATTATTGATAAAAGCATAAATGATTTGAGTGTCGAAGTTTTTACATGGAGTAAATCTGTGGAGCCTTTAATGCCGTTCCATCCGTACAAGTTTCTGAGAACGTTAGTTCTGACAATAATAACGTCTCTTGCAATGAGTTGGGCAACACTCTTGTGGTATATAACTTTTCCTAAAGCAACTACTATTTTCTAGATATCTCCGATCTAAGATAAAGATCTCATTTCGTGAGTTATCCATATGATTGTAATTTTTAAAAAAGGTGTCATCATCTTTTCTAATTCATAACACATATGAATGATTCTATAACCCTCGTTTTCATAATAAATTTCCTCCATTTGTGTTCATCATTTGTAATATGCATGTCAAAATTCTTGTCTTCGCACTCAACTTGATAATTAAATATATTGATTTTAGCACATAGATAAGTCTTTCTATGAGATTTATTGTGGTCAATGTATGAGTATTCAACATAACGATAGTTATTAAATAACTAATAAGATACGTTACATAAACAAAAGAAAATTGACATGCCGGGTGTAATGATGGTAGGGAACAATGTGTTCACACATTCTTACACTTCATACTGGATATGCATAAGATGCCTATTAGTTATTCCTAATTTAATTAGATATTTCATAGAATCAAAATTTAATATAATTATTCTTAATTTTACATTATAATTTAAATTTTTTGAGCCATTTAAAACTCAATGTAATTATTATAATTTTATTGGATATGATTCCTAGCAATTATCCATTCACTATATCAAAAATTATCTAATAGTTTATAAAATTTGTGACGATTAATAAGGAGTCTTCACACGTACAAAAGGTTATGTCTACTTAAAATTTAATAAGATCGCAAAATAGTGTACGAGAGATATAAATTAATAGATCAAATCCTACTATCATTCTGACTGACAAATGATGGTAACAACAAAACAAAAGGTATGAAAAGTTATATGTTACGTTATTTATCCAGATATTTGTTAAAATCTAACACTCAAAGAAATAAAGCAAAGGAAATGAAAATGCTCGAGATTATAGAAGGAGAAAAAATGAAGAGAAGTAGGAATCGATTGAAAATTTTGTAACCGTCACTCTACTGGGTTGCAACTGTAACCCGGCTTATACATGGCGCAAGAAGAAGAAGAAGCGTGTAAAATTACTAAACTATCACTACTAAACCAACTACACATATTACAGAGAAAAGGGCAAAATAGTAATTTCATTTTCTTTTTAAATCTCCCGCATGACAGCTCTTCTTCAAGCTCTGCCTTCTGCGTGTTCTAACAACCCAACTAACTCAGCACCTCGATCCCACATGCCTCTTTATTCAACACACAATCTGAGCCATTGATCTTGGTATTAAACCCATGTAATGACATCCTGTTGCATTCGGTACTGTTCAGATCAACATAATGTTTCTCATCCCCATGGTCTTCTCCATGCCAATTAGAACCTCCTTCAACACCTTCCCTCGGTCCTGACTGAGCAAATATGTTATAGACTCCCAAAGCCTCAATCAGGATGCACAACATATGAGAATCCACTACTTTTGTAAAGGTATTAGCAAGCTGCAAACTAGTGTTAATGGGTACATGTTTAACAATGCCTTCTTGATATTTGTCTCTTACAATGTGACAATCGATTTCAATATGTTTGGTTCTCACATGAAACACTGGATTTTCAACAATGTAAATATCACTTCTATTGTCACAAAAGATATCAACTGGTTTACCATGTTCAATTTTCAATTCCTTCAGCATATAGAGAATCCATTGTACGTCACATGTTGTTGAGGCAAGAGCTCTATACTCAGCTTCTGATGATGACCTAGATACTGTTGTTTGCTAATTTGCCTTCCAAGAAATCAAAGAACTTCCAAGTAATACACAGTATCCCGTTACAGACCTTTTGCTTTCAGAACAACCTGCTCAGTCTGAATCTGAAAAACCTGTAAGCTTCAAATCACCTGTGCTAGGATACGACAGACCCTGCCCTGGTGTGCCTTTCAAATATCTTAATACTCTCTGAGCTGATTTGAAGTGTATAGTGGTAGGAACATCAAGAAATTGACTAAGCTGATGTGCTATAAAGTGATGTCTAGTCTAGTAATAGTCAAATAGAGTAGCTTCCTAATCATCCTCCTGTACCCTGATACATCATCTATGAGGTTTGAATCATTGTATGCCAGCTTCAAATTTTGTTCTATAGTGCTCTTGGCAGGCTTAGAAGCCAGGGTTCCAGTCTTCTGAAGCAACTCCAATGTGTATTTTCTCGGGCATAGTACAATCCCCCATGAGACCTGGCAACTTCTAAGCCTAGAAAGTACTTGAGTGGTCCTAAGTCTTTAATTTTGAATGCCTGATGCAAGGTGGTTTTGAGGCTCTGGATTGCAGGGAGTGAATCACTAGCTACAAGGATGTCATCAACATATACTAGGAGGACAAGAAACACATCTGTGGTCTCCTTAATGAACATGGCACAGTCATTTTTAGATTGAGTGTACCAATTAGATATCAGAAACTGAGTGCGTTTCTCATTCCATTGCCTACTGGCCTGTTTCAAACCATAAAGCGACTTAGTAAGTTTGCAAACTGTGCCAAAGTCAGGAGATGGTAGACCTTCAGGCAAAGTCATGTAAATCTCTTGATGCAAATCTCCATGTAAGAAGTCATTGTTTGCATCAAATTGGTGAATGTGCCATTTTTTGATGGATGATGCTAAGGCCAATGTCAGTCTAACAGTGGTCATTTTAGCCACTGGAGAAAATGTGTCACCATAATCAACAACAGCATACTGTGTGTACCTCTTTGCAACCAGCCTGGCTTTATATCCTTAATACTTCCATCAGCATTCCTCTTGATTTTATATACCCACTTGCAACCAATTGGCTTCTTCCCTTCAGGTAACTGCATCAGGCACCAAGTACTGTTTGCCTCTAATGCTGCCAACTTCATATGCATGGCCTGCTGCTAATGAGCTGATTGTGCTTCTTGGTGATAGGATGTAGGTTCTTGCTGCTCACTGATGTTAAGCACATAGTTTTTATAACTTGGTGTCAACTGATGCAATGAAGAATGAGACTGCAAAGGATATTTAGGAAGGTGGTCTACAACGAAAGTTAGTTGATTACAATGATAGTCATGAAGATAAGCAAGTGGGTGTCTTTGTCTAAGGGGTCTTGAAGGAATTTCAGGTAGTGAAATGTGTGGAATACAAGGATCATGAAGTAATTATTGATCTTCTGGGTTGATGGTGAGAGGGATGTCAATATTAAAGTGGGGTGTTGCTGAAGATAGAGGTGTGGATCGGTGTACTGAGGGTGAAGGTGTAGAAGCAGTGGGTTTCTGTGATGGAGAAGAAGTGGACGAATTAGGATGCAACGAGGAAATTACAGGGGTTGGGTTTGGATGGACACAGAATGTAGAATTAGAATGAGGTGAAATAATGACAGTAGGATTAGAGCATGGCTGAGTGTGGGGCTAAGAGAAATTTGTGTTTAAGGGAATTTCAGTGGATGCAAATGGAAAGTGCAGTTCATCAAACTGGACATCCCTAGATATGAGCATGTCCTTGGTTTCAAGATTTTGCACTAAATAACCTTTGGTGGAAGATGGAAAACCTAGGAACAAGCACTTGATGGCCTTAGGAGTAAACTTTGTCCGGTTAGGTGAATGATTGTAGGCATAGGCCAAACATCCAAATACCTTGAGATGTTGACAAACAAGTTTTTGTTGATATAACATTTCAAATGAGGTTATGTGATGAAGAATAGGAGTTGGTATTTGGTTGATAATGTACACAGCATGTGTAATTGCAAAGCCGCAGTATGACATGGGCAAGCTAGCCTGAAACTTTAAGGAACGTGCTACTGTAAGTATGTGTTGGTGTTTTGTTTCAACTAGACCATTTTGTTGTGGTGTATATACACAACTGGTCTGATGAATCATGTCATGTTTCAAGTAAAAAATCAAGCATGTTAAACTCCTGGCCGTTGTCTGTCCTAAGTACTTTTATGGTTTTCTCAAATTGAGTAACAATGTGTTGGCAAAACTTTTGTAGTAAAAGCCTGACTTCTGACTTGGTTTTCAACAAATAAACCCAAGTATATCTACTGTAATCATCAACAATAGTAAGAAAAAATCTCTGAGCAAACAGGGTATGGTAATTATTATGTCCTCAAATATCAACATGAACCAGGTCAAAAGAGTTTTTGGATACAGAAGAAGAAACTGGAATGGGAAGTTTTCTAATCTTAGCTAGGGGGCAAACTGAACATGGAATAACATATTCCAATACTGATATTGAATCATCATATTTCTGCAATTCTTTTATTCTGGGAACAGAAGCATGCCCTAGTCTGCAGTGCCATAAGTAGTTGCTTGTATCAGATGCCCTTGTGGCAAGACAAACTGGACTGGGATTCACCACAGCAGTACCTTGAAGGTGGTATAGACCATGAGACAGCTTAGCTAAACCAATCATCCTCTTGGACAATTGATCCTGAATCAAACAATTATCATAATGGAACTAAACGAGCAAGCTAGGATCAGAGGTAAGCTTACTGAGAGAAAGAAGATTGAAAGCAAAAACTAGGACATACAAACAGTTTTAAGAGTCAGAGTGGGGCTAATAGTAAATGTGCCAATATGTGTTGTAGACAATGTCATCTTCGTAAGGAGTTTGATTAATGTGTTTAGCAGGCTTATAGGAAGAAAACAAAGATAGACGGGATGCAATATGATCAGTTGCACCAGAGTCCAAAATCCATATGTTTAAGGCACCAATATGAGTGTTACCTGTCATTTTATCAACCTGAGCAGACATGACAACTCCTTAAACATCAGGTTTTGCATCTCCCTCCAACTCATCATCTTGCTTGCTCAACAACTTCAACAGCCTTTGATTTTATTGAGGTGTCAACATGAGTGACTCGACACTCTTCTCAATCTGCCCCTTCTCATGCTCCATATCAGTCACTTTAGCCATATTGATTCTTGGCTTGGAACTACCAAATCCTGGTGGATATCCATGCTTCTTGAAGCATCTTTCAATAATGTGTCCTGCCATGCAACAATAAGTGCATTGAAATTTCCTATTATCACCAGAGGCAAACCTTCCACCTCCTCTCCTAAATGCACTTGTCCAGTGTCTCTTTACATACACATTAGAAGCCATACCTTCTGAGCTCTCCATTTCATTCACCAATGCAATATTACCATCAAGAGAGACCAATGAGGAATCCGACATCACTTTTCTTTCAAATTTTAAAGCCATAGAAAAAGCTGTGTCAATATTAGGCAAAGGTGTCATTACGAACACCTGAGACTTAACTGGATCAAAATTATTACTGAGTCATTTCACAAACTTGATGACATAGTCACTCTCAACATACTTTTTCATTTCTGTGGTTATGTTGCACCTGCAACCTCTACAGTTACACATAGGCACAGGACTTAAAGCCATTAAGTTCCTCCCACACAACCTTCATCTTAGTAAAGTAATCAGTCACAGTCATAACATCTTGTTTAATGCAATATAAATTTTCAAGCAACTCAGATAATCTGAAAGGATCTGTACTATCATATCTTAACATCAAATAATTCCACATATCAACAGCACTATCATACCACATAATACTTTGTGCAATAGAAGGAGAAACTGAATTCATTATCCAAGATTGAACCATAGAATTCACTTGCCTCCGCACATGATACTGAGGATTTATTTCCAGAGGTTTGAGGATTGTACCCGTCTATGAAGCCTATTTTGTTCTTCACCAGCAACACCATTCTGAAAGTGCTGCTCCAGGTATGAAAATTATGAGCATTAAGAGGAGGCTAAGCGAATACAGTTGCAGGACTGTCACCAGGATGCAAGTAGTAAGGATTTTGTAGCAAAATCTCAACATTTGGACTCTGATTCACTCTTGTTCCAAATACTACATTCTGCGATTGACTATCAACAGGTGTGCCACGACTGTTGCTTGGAGATTCAATTCCAATCAAAATCAAAATCAAAGGAATTAACAAAACATAGAAAAAAAAACTTCACTCACAGCACTATCAAAGAAAACATGCTGATCACAATCTTTTAGGCTCTGATACCATGTTAAAATCTAACACTCAAAGAAATAAACCAAAGGAAATGAAAATGCTCAAGATTAGAGAGGGAGAGCAAATGAAGAGGAGGAATCGATTGAAAATTTTGTAACCGTCACTCTGTTGGGTTGCAACTGTAACCTGGCTTATGCATAGTGCAAGAAGAAGAAGAAGCGTGTAAAATTACTGAACTATCCTTACTAAACCAACTGCACATATTACAGAGAAAAGGACAAAATAGTAATTTCACTTTCTTTTTAAATCTCCCGTGTGCCAGCTCTTCTTCAAGCTCTACCACCTGCGCATTCTGACCAACCCAACTAACTCATCACCTCGATCCCATATGCCTCTTTATTCAACACACAATTTGAGTCTTTGATCTTGGTATTAAATCTATGTAATTACATCCTACTGTATCAGTTCCACTAGGTACTGTTCAGATCATCATAATGTTTCTCATCCCCGTGATCTTCTCTATGCCAATTAGAGCCACCTTCAACAATATTTGTGGTGATAAGGTTTTTATTTTTGAAGTAACGAGTCATCTTTCTGATCCATAACAATTATAGTCACACCTTACGTGTGGGTTTATGCATAATATACATGATTTGTTTACTCTTTTAAAATTTATGAGAATTTCTTATACATCAACCAAAACATATAAAACACAGATTAATTATACCTAACATACTGTTAAAAAGCACTCAGGTATTGCACTGGGATACATTTCAAGGAAAAAGATGTTCAAACTACCATATTGTGTATTAGAATCTTCAGCATATTATGTTACAATCATATTTGAGCCATGCACAAATTTTGATCCAGAAGTATGACCAAGCTCATTGGAATTCATATATCGAGATACAATCATAGGTATCTCGATTACAGTAACATCCACACTTGGCCATTGGATATATATATATATATATATATATATATATATATATATATATATATTTGTTTAATACTCTCGGATCTGTTAAAGGTGAAAGTTGTGATCAATAATCGTAACAGGTTGGCACTGGCACTGTGAATTTGTGGTGGCAATCATTGATTGGAACAATTAACTGATGAATTCAGTTGATTATGGAGTAATGAAATTGAAGGGTTGTGCAACAGAGGAGGTTGTTGGACGAGGGAGAGAGGTGCGCAATATGCAGTGAGGAAGAAGATGCAGTAAGTAGGCGGGAACGGTTTAAAAGTAGCAAAATGACGATTTTGCCATTACTTCAATTCTTTTATCAGTATTGTAATAAGGGACAGTTTAGTCCTTTTGCTCTTTATCTCCTGCGCAAGTTGTATATGTTTGTTGTTTTGTACATCAGACGGTTATGAGATCAAGAACTGCAACTTGATTGAGCGATTTTTCTCCAAAATTCTCTCTGCCATCGCGTGCTATTTTCTGCACAATTATTTTTCACGTGTTTAATTTCTTGTGTGAATGTTCAGTTGTTGAATTCGCTGATGTTTCGCTTGAAGATCGATGTAAATTTCACATGGTATCAGAGCCTTAGTCCATGAACTTTGGAACTTTCATGGCGACCAATATGAACAATAATAGTCCAATGTCAGCCTCTACATCCAATTCTGTTATTGATCCTGTGGATGATCCGTATTTCATTCATCGAAGCGATAATTCGTCCATGGTGCTGGTTCAGCCACTGCTTGACAGAAACAATTAACACAGCTGGATTAGATTTGCAAGAAGAGCATTGGAATCAAAGAATAAGGCTGCGTTTGTGGACGGATCAATTGAGAAACCAGCAGAGAACGCTCGCAGGTACAATGCGTGGCTCAAAGACAACAATATTGTAGCCTCTTGGTTAGTGAACGCTTTAATTCCAAATATTGGACAGAGTGTTGTATGGTTAGAGTCTGCGGTTGAAATATGGAATGATTTAAAGTCTAGATATGGAAATGCTGATTCCTTTTGACTTTCTGATTTACAGGAAGAGTTTTATGCCATTAGACAAGAAAACAGCAGTGTAACAGAATGCTATACTAGGCTTAAGAGTGTTTGGGAGGAATGGTTGGTCCTCAGATCCATTCCTGCTTGTTTATACCGTAGATGTACCTGTAATCTCAAAGTAGAGATTAATAAATTTTTTGAAAATGATTGTGTGACTAAATTTTTGAAAGGATTGAATGATGACTTTGAGGCTGTAAAATAACAATTCCTCCTATCTAATTCGCTGCCAGATTTGGAAACTGCGTTTGCCATGGCTGTGAAGTTGGAGAAAAAATTGAACTACTCTGGTGCTCATGGACACTTTAATAATAGTCCTTCATCTGTGATGAATGTGAATAATGCATCTGGGAATAATATCTTTGTTCCTGGTGTCAACAATAAGTCTGTTGGTAGAGGTCAGAAGAGAGGTGGATCAAGACCTTATCAAAATAATTCAAAGGTGCCTGTTTGTAGTTATTGCAATAAGTTGGGGCATACTGTTGATAAATGCTATAAGAAACATGGATATCCTCCAGGGTTTAAGCCCAAGGCTCAAGTGAACATGGCTAGTAATGATAGTGGAGCAAGCCAGCATGGTGAAAGGATCAGTTAGACAGACTGTGATGAGGAGTAGAGTCAAGGCAATGTGAGGTCACCTGTCCTGACCTAAGATCAGTACGCTCAGTTGATTCATTTGTTGCAAGAGCATCAGGAAAGCACCAGCAGAGGTGTTGCTATGGTGCCAAGCAACACAGGTGCACGTCATGTCGTTATGTTTGCACAACAGACTATAGCTTCTGCAAAGGAATCAGGTAAGGCGTTGCAATTAAATTCAAATATATGGGTGTTGGACTCTGGGTCTAGTGATCATGTATGCTCTTGCATCAGCCTATTTGAGTCCTATACTTTAGTTAATTCTGTCTCTGTTGAACTGCCCAACAATCCCTTGCAGAAGTCACACACATAGGCATGGTGAAAGTAAATCCACATCTAACCCTTACCAATGTTTTCTATATTCCTGCATTTGCATTCAACCTCATATCCTTGAGTAAACTCACATATTCAAACAAGTTTGAAGTTGTTTTTAAGTCTAATTCTTGCTTGATTCAGGACCTCAGAACCAAGAAGAAGATTGGTTCAGCTGAGGTAGATCAAGGCTTGTATTACCTTCATGGAACCTTCAAACCAGTAATCAGACACACATTCTGCTACCTTCCCACTTCTTTGGCACATGCTGTCACTTCTTCAGACGCATTGATGTGGCATTCAAGGCTGGGCCACATGTCCAATCCAAGAATAAAAGAAATCCATAAAATAGATCCTTTTGTGATCCCTGATCCATCCTTGCAATGTACTGTGTGTCATCTTGCTAAGCAGAAGAGGACACCTTTCACTGTTTCTGAATCTGTAGCTTGAAGTCTGTTTTCTCTTGTTCATATGGACATCTGAGGCCCATACAAGTTCCCTACAATGTATGAGCAATATTACTTCCTTACTGTTATAGATGATTACAACAGATATTGTTGGGTCTATCTGATGAAGTCCAAGAGTGAAACTAGATCCATTGTGCAAAGTTTCTACCAATATGTTTCAGTTCAATTTGATGCAAAAATAAAGAAGTTCAGAACTGATAATGGACCTGAATTCATGATGAATCAGCTTTATGCAGACCATGGTATAGTCCATCAAACAAGTTGTGTGAATACACCTCAGCAGAATGGTGTAGTTGAAAGGAAGCACCAACACATCCTGACTGTAGCAAGGGCACTTAGGTTTCAGTCATACCTTCCTTCCTCATATTAGGGATTTTGCATTCAACACTCAGTTTACCTCATAATATAACTTCCACACTTGTCCTTCATCAGAAAACCCCAAATGAGATGTTGTACAAGGAAGTTTTATCATATAAAGATATAAAGGTGTTTGGTTGTCTGGTATTTAGAACCAACACCCAAAGACATAAGAAGAAGTTTGCTGCAAGAGCTAAGAAAAGTGTATTATTAGGGATGCCTTACAATACAAAAGGATACATCTTACAAGACCTTAATACCAAATGTGTATACATATCCAGAGATGTTACCTTCTTTGAGACCACATTTCCATTCATTTCTCATAATTTTTCTGCATCTGAAAATTCAAACATACCAGATCCCATGTCTTCCTCAATCCCATATCTGGAAAATGAACCACCTTGTCCTACAAATCCTCTTCCATCTGAAACCAACAGTCAGTCACCCTCTCCAAATTCTCAGCACACACCAAATTTTATCCATACAGATCCTCAATCACTTTTAAATCTTGATACATCTGCAAATTTACATGAATGCCCATATGCTCAGTCTGATAACTGCAATACACCCGTGGAAGGTGGAAATATTACTATAGAGTTACCTCCCATTCAAAAACCAGTACTTCATGACAGACCACACAGAAACAAACGACCTACCTATCTGCAAGATTATCATTGTAACACTGTTATCTCTCCTGATCAGCATTATAAACGTACTTCTCCATATTCACCCAGCAAGATCATGACTTATGCATCATTAACCTCAAAGTACAAGTCATATATCTTGAATTTAAATGCACATACTGAGCCTAATAACTATGCAGAAGCTTCTAGTTTGTTTGTGTGGCAGGATGCTATGGTTACTGAGTTGGCAGCATTGGAGGCTAATGACACATGTTGGTACCCTTGCCTGCAAATAAGAAGGCCATTGGCTGCAGATGTGTCTATAAGGTGAAACTGAAGGCAGATGGCACTGTGGAAAGGCACAAGCCAGGTTAGTTGCCAAGGGATATACACAAGAATATGACATAGATCATATGGACACCTTTTTCCCGGTTGTTAAAATGACAACTGTTAGAGTAGTATTGGCATTAACAGCCAGATTTCATTGGCACATTCACCAGTTAGATGTCAATAATGCCTTCTTACATGGTGATTTACATGAAGACATCTACATGTTACCCCCTCCTAGCATGACAGTAGGTGGTCCAAATATGGTTTGTAAGCTCAACAAGTCACTATATGGCTTAAAGCAAGCAAGTAGGTAGTGGAATGCAACTCTAACCAGATTTTTGTTGTCAATGGGGTTTCATCAATCTAAATGTGACTACACTCTCTTTACCAAAACCGTCGAAACAAATTTCATGGTTTTCTTGGTGTATGTTGACGATATCATAGTGGCATCCAGTGATGAAGGTCTTATAGCTGAGGTCATCAGGTTTTTTCTGGGCATTGAAGTGGTTCAGGCTAAGGGGGGGTTAGTGTGAGCCAACGGAAGTACACTCTGGAACTTCTAGAGCAGGCTGGTTTCTTAGAGGCCAAACCAGCTAAAAGTCCAATGGAAAGACATCTTAGCCTGACACACAAAGGTTCTCTAGAGTTGGCGGATGTGACACATTACAGGAAGTTGATAGGGAAACTCGTTTATCTCACCATCAATAGACCTGATATTGCATTTACAGTCCAGCAATTGAGTCAGTTTCTTGACTGCCCTACTGAATATCATCTTAAGACTGCACACAGACTTCTTAGATATATTAAGGGTACCATATGACAAGGACTGTTGTTACCCAGAAATGGCAACTTGAAGATAAAAGCCTTTGTGGATGCTGATTGGAGGGGGTGTCATGAAACTAGAAGGTCAGTCACGGGGTATTGTGTTTTCTTTGGAGATGCTTTAGTTTCTTGGAAAGCAAAGAAACAGACAACAGTATCCAGATCATCAGCTGAGGCAGAGTATAGGGCTATGGCGATAGTGACTTGCGAGATACAGTGGCTCCTCTATCTTATGAATGACTTGAGACTGAAAGATCGGAAACCAGTAGAAGTGTTTTGTGACAATAAAAGTGCGATTTACATTGCTGAGAATCCTATTTTTCATGAAAGAACAAAGCATATAGAAATAGATTGCCATGTAGTAAGGCACAAAGTGCAAGAAGGTGTGATAAAATTGATGCCAGTATGTACAGAGAAGCAATTGGCTAACATATTTACGAAGGCCTTAGATTCTAAGAGGGTGGCATGGCTGATAAGCTTACCTGGAGTTCATAACCTCTATGACAAGCTACGCATGAGGGGGGATGTTAAAGGTGAAAGTTGTGATCAATGATCCGTAACAGGTTGGCACTGGCACTGTGAATTTGTGGTGGCAATCATTGATTGGAACAATTAACTGATGAATTCAGTTGATTATGGAGTGAATGAATTGCAGGGTTGTGTAACGGAGGAGGCTGTTGGACGAGTGAGAGAGGTGTGCAGTATGCAGCGAGGAAGAAGATGCAGGAAGTAGGCGGGAACGGTTTAAAAGTAGCTAAATCACGATTTTGCCATTAATTCAATTCTTTTATCAGTATTGTAATAAGGGACAGTTTAGTCCTTTTGCTCTTTATCTCCTACGCAAGTTGTATATGCTCCTTGTTTTGTACATCAGATGGTTATGGCATCAAGAACTGCGACTTGATTGAGCGATTTTTCTCTAAAATTCTTTCTGCCATCGCGTGCTATTTTCTGCACAATTGTTTTTCACGCGTTTAATTTCTTGTGAGAATATTTAGTTCTTGAGTTCGCTGATGTTTCACTTGAAAATCGATGTAAATTTCACAGGATCATTCAACAACTCCTGCACATTAAGCAAAATGGGTCCATAGCATTGTCATACATTGCACTAAAAGGAAAATCGTTCAAACATTAGAAGAGATAGAAAGTTGAACTAGTTCAAGCTTCGATTACAGCACTTGGCAAAAGATTGTCATATCGAAGTCTTCATAAGAACATAAGATCTGGAAACAAAGGAAACATAAGCTATCTACTCTCCAAGTAGAACCAAGCTTTCAACAAAATTAACATCCACGCCCCTATAAGCAATATCAGCAACCGCTTTCCAACCTTCATCATCAGAATAGTCTGGATCATCATAATCAGTATCGTCATCACGGCCCAACCGAAGCTTCTCTACCGCACTCAAGTCATCAAGGTTTATTGCACCAATCCATGGAGGCCGTGTAATCCAGTATATAATTCTGCCACCGCGGCTGAATCCAGCAATATCACAAAAAAACGAACCATACTTCTCACTTCCATACATGAACTCCATCCACTTGACTTGCCCGTCGCTGTCCCTCCCCATCTCATAGACACCAATCCTATACTCACCTTCCCATCCCATAGTGACCAGTGCAGATGAACCATTTTTCTTAAGCATTACATAAGGATATTGAAGCCCAAGCTCATGACGAGGAGCAGGCGTTTCTATTTCGCGAAACACTTCATTATTCAAGTCTAAGCATTGCAAACGACAGGGCTCACTTCCATCACTGGGCATCCAATACAGGCATCCATCCGCAAAGGTCCCAGAATCAAAACAAACCCGTACGTCACTCGGCGCATCTGTAACTTTCCATTTCCCACTGTTAAGACTGTAAATTTCCGCTTTAATATTCCTATCAGGAGGATCAGAGTTTGTAATAGAAGAAAAAATCCGAACCACCTTGTAATCATTCTGCACTTCGCAATACCCAAACCCCAATACAACATTAGTGGCAGCCTCTTCAAGCAAGTCCAAGTAGCATGAACACTCTGCTTTTAATTTCTTATACTTCTGGATGGACGGATTAACCAAGTAAATGTCACGGCCATGATGGTCATTATGAAAATCGGTCAGGCAAACCAACCCGTTACAAGATCCGACCAGAGATAGATACTCAGCCCGAGTTTCAAATGGGAATTTAAGTGGGAATTGAAGTTCCGGGTGGCGGGTCAGGACATTATTATTGTCAGTCATGAGCAGGATATATTTCTCTTCCATTCGTTCTAGGGCAACAAGAATATAGTTATTGTAAGGATTAGAAATGGATAGTGCGAGGTGGGCAGAAATGAAGGCCCGGGTTTTAATGATGAAAAGCCACCTCTTGCAAACACAAAGGGACCGGACAATCGATTTGATAGGCAGCCGTATGAGGATGGCAATAACCATTTCGTCAGGAAGATCAACAACAGATTCAGATTCACCCTCAAGAGTCACAGGGGACAAGTTCCTGGGTGACTCATGCCCCTCTGTTTCGGACATTTCTGTTAAATTTGGTCCTTGGTCTTCTTCCTTCTTAGTGGCTTCCTGGACAAAAATATACGAAATAAAGTTTAAAAAACAATTAATATTCAACAAAAGAAGCCCAATTACAAAAATAATCTGAAAAGTTTTTTGTCGATTTTTTTAATTTCAGCGACGGTATAAAAAGGACGGGTGGACGAAGGCAGAGAAAACGTCTGAAACATTGAAACAATTCAAAGATAATCTTCAAATAAAAAAAAATCTGCAAATGAAAAAAAAATGAAACAACAACGATACTTCTATTCTTTTCCCCCTGATGATTTTTCCAGCAAGACTATGTCAAAACGCTCATCATTCCCATACCAAATAAATGAATAAATATGAACTTAAGGCAACTAAGAAAATATTTGCAGAAATCGCAGATCAAGAATTGAAGATTACGAAAGTTCGAGAGAAACCTGAATCTGAAGCCTATGTAATCTATCCTCTAACATCCCTCGTTTTTTCATTTTTATGCGTTGCACTTTGAAATCTAGACAAATCTTTATCGGAATCCTTTGGTATTTTTATAGAGGTTGAAAAGGACAATTGATGTTCTGACACTAACCTTCACGTGTGCTTTACTTCAAATCCGTTACACATGTAGCTGGACCTCGCATGTGGGGTCGACTCTTGATGTGTTTTGGCAAAGAAATCTCTTAATCTATTTTATGTCCACTTGTCTAATTTTGTCATGTGTGTTTGAATCAATAGTTAGAATCTTCTAACACATTCCAATTTTTATTTACTACCCCACTTAATCAGATCATATTTTTTGTATTTAATTCATCTAAAATAGTTATATATTGCATGATCTCGTTAAATAGGATAAAAAATAAGACATACTAGAGATAAAAGATCTTTACCCTTTCAAGTACTTATGTGGCACAATTCCATTAGAAGGGGTAGAAACTTAATAGAAGATGACTTAGAAAATCTTCTTCCATTTTGATAGTAATATATGTCAATGACAAATAGGTTGGATTTGTTGGGAAGAAACCACGATAGTAAAGCGGAATAACAAATAATCTCCTCCAAAATACAACAACCATAGAGAATTAATCAAACGAAAACACGAACAAAAATAACACCTTTTAGCATGGAAAAACCCTTCAAATTAGGAGTAAAAAAACCACGGGACCCGTATGTCACTTAAACGATCTCCACTATTGTTATACCCCGAAATTTTTGAACTAACTGTTACATGTTAAGTAATAATAATAAGCAAATAAAAATTAAGTAGTCATTGGATGTAACGACTCTTTCGAAGTTAAGTTAACAGTAGCGTACCGATTATTTTCTACTGAGTTTATAATGATATTTATAGAAATAATCATTGTGTATATTATAAGGTGGGGATTATGGGGTGAGAAAGTAAAAAAAGAAGAATTGAAATGAAATATATATATATATATATAAATGAGAGGTGCCGGATGGTAAGAATAAATGAATAATAATAATTAAAAAAATCAGTTAAAGGAAACGGGGGTTGGGTGGTTAGGATAATGGAGAGAATAATAAAATAAAATAAATAAATAAATGATTTTTTTTAAAAAAAAGAAGTGAAGTGAATAGGGGGAGTAATCGACTCCCCCTAATTGTCGCATATGGGTATAAATGGAGAAAGGGGGACGCTGGAGGTTTCAGGGAGTTAGGGAAATAATTAGAAAATAATAAAGAATGGGAGAAGCACAGCAACGCAGGAGAGAGAAGGCCAGAGAGGAAAAGAAAAGGGAGAAGAGAAGGAGAATAGAAGGAAAAAGGGAAAGCCGGATGTCCCGATCTACTCGCTAGTCCGAGTATTTGTGTAAATTGTCAGGAACCAGGTAGGTTCTCTTTTCCCCCTCCAATTGATACAAATTCAAGCATGCCTTGGTGATATATTATGTGTTTTTGTTGTTGTAATTGCTGCAATCTATGCCATGTTAGTTATCTGTGAAAAGCATGAGATCTTGGAGTCTGTGGAATGCGTTTGATGATATTGCGTGCTTTGGTTTTGATTTTAAGGAAAAATTTGATAATCAAAATAACACAGTTTAGGGTTTTAAGTTGTTGATTTGGCCTTAGAATATGTTCCCATAGACTGGAAATAGGCGAAAATATAGATCGGGGTCGAAAAAGGTCACCGGAGACCGCCGGTGTGCCGCACACGCCGCCGAAAGCGGCTGCGCGTGGCTGCACGCGCCTCTGGCATCGCAGCTGAGATTTGCGTTTTAAAAAAAAAGGTTAAAATACCAAAAGGGCCGAAGGCCCTGATTGCTAGACAAGGTCGCCTTAAAGAGCTGGCTGCATTGGTAGCAGTCCTGGCCCAAATCTGTGATATATTAAAAAAAAAGAGGGAAGGAAGGCTAGCGGATCGGGCCGAATGGCCAACAGACCGGGCCGGCAGCACGACTGAAATATTAAAAAAAGGGGTCGCTGGACATCTGGCCATCGCAGGCTGGGCTGACTTCTAGCGGACTAGGGGCTGGCGAAACAGGCTGGCCCCTTTACAATTATAATTACCTAAATTAATTTATGAATTTCTGGAAAATGTATAATGGTTATTTAATTAATTTAAAATAGAAATAATTCTAGGAAAAATATAAATAAATATGATAAAATTCTAAATAAATTCCAGAAATTATAAAATGCTGAAATTAAATTATTTTCATTAATTTTCAGTAATTGTATAATTTATTAAATTTTGATAATTAGGTAATAAATAGAAATAAATAGGGGAAAATGAGGAAAATATAGAAAACGTACGATAAAGGTATACAAGCCGTGGAAAAGTAGATTTGATGCCGGACAATGTCGAGTTAGCATTCAAGTAATACTGAACCTAGATTTGAGTGCCGGAGGATGGTGAGGATGAGCTTGGGGCCTGAGGCGATTGTGTTTTTTCATTCATGGCACGCGCATCGCATTGATGGCGGGTCGTGACATATGGGTCACGGGCGCTCACGATGGTATACGGTGGTGGGGCCACGACACTCAGGATGGTGTGCGGTGGCGCGGCCACGCACACTCAGGATGGTGTGCGGTGGTGCGGTGACATTGGGGTGTACGACCTGTAGCCACTCAGTAGGACCCGATTTCATGCATTGCATGGTGGAGATATCGTCATTCTGTGTGACATGATTTTGTTGCGTGTTACATGCATAGTAGGACATGCATCACGATGTTGCGCATTCTTTATCTGGAGTGAATTACTTTCCGCATTCTTTCATATGCTTATGTGATATCATGCTGTATGTGCTATGTGCTATATCATTTTAGTATGCTCGTCTTGTACTAGTTGGAGGCAGGTGCTTACTGGATGATTTCCCGTCACTCACCCCTACTCCCCCCACCAGGTGAGCACGAGGAAGAGTACGATTATATCTTTGCTGAGTACGGGGCTAACACGGTAGCATGAGCATACTAACGGTCGCACCTAGGATACGAGGAGACCTTGCGACGGGCTGTTATTAGTTTATTGGGGTTTCCATCAGACATCACCTTGTTTAGTACGATAGACTCTAGATGCTAGCGCGTTGACTTTATTGTCGTGACATATTTATTGTCTTTATGGAGTATTGTCTTTTATTCATATGAATTAATTTTATGGTATTACGTTTCCGTGTAAAAAATTTCTACGTCCTTTCGGACATGTTGGAAATTGATTCGACGCTTTGTATTCTCCTTAGTGAGATACGGTGGGCGCACTGTTTCCGATGCTAGGGTTCGGGAGCAGGGCGCTACAAAGATAATTAATAATGGATACAACAAGTTCTTTGTAGGTACAACTAGAGGCATACATCATCATCATGATTAAACAACCAGTCTTGAAAAACAAAAAGATACAAGAGAAGAACAAAACACAAAGCTTGAATTTTCTGGCAGAAAATAATGTCTCAGGAATATAATTATCAGATTGATCTAGAGGTCACCAAAACACATCTTCACCATTCATAACATACTTCTAGGTATTGAAAACACTCTGTCAACATTTGGTGACGATCCAACGGTGAAAGATTCAGCGAATGCAATTTTTCCAGAAGGTGGCAGACTGCCCAACACCTACGAATTTCTCTTTTCTCCCTCTTCTCTCTTACACTTTTTTCTTGTATCTCTTTCTCATTTTCTTGCTGTGTTTTTTGTGTGTCTCAACACCTATATATGCTTCTTCTTATGACTTTTCCAATGCACAAGACCATCCTAGAATTTTCTAGTTCTCTAAACCTTCAATATTCTTAGGATACCAATGAGCCGTCTCATCGTTCTAGGCCACCAGCATGTTTTAATAAGTCATTGATTTAAGCTTCATTAGGTCATTGGGACTCTCCAACTAGAAGGATACCCAACATGTTTAGATTCATGGGTTTGCGTGTTTCAAAACACAAACCCAGCCCCAACCTATAAGGTTGGCAGGTTGAGTTCGATTTGTCCGACATCCTATTTTTGAGTTTGCTAATTTTTGTTGGGGTATGAAATGTCTTGATAATGTAAAAAGATGTTTTGAATAAGTTAAAAAAGAATGTCACACTTGGAATTTGAAGCAAAAATGAGAAAAACACATTATGAAACATAGATCTCTCACATATATCGATCTATGTATACATCAGTCTCTCAAAGGGAGACTTCGATCGATCTATGTTGAAGTTTTCCAAGGGTGGAACCTTTCTGTCCAACATCGACCTCTCAAACTGAGGACATCGATCGATCGAAGCACCAGAGATGCAAAACTAGAAACTCTCTGGAAGACATCGATCACTCAGTCTGAAGGACATCAATTGATCGATGCCACATCAGTCTCTCAGGGAGAGCTTCGATCAATCAATGTCAGGCAGGTTCAAACTGGAACTTTTCTGGAAGACATCGATCTCTCAGTCTAGGAGACATCGATCGATCTCTCAAGACAGACACTTTGATCAATCGATGTCCCCCATAATTCAAATTTTTATGACCATTGGAACAAAATCCAAGGGAGATTCATGGTGTTTTCTTTTTCTAATCTTGCTCAAATTTCTTGTGGATATTTCTCTAACATCACACATGCTTCCTTGACTATTATATCTATGTCTATGGTATTCTAGGTTGACTATTGAAGATCAAATCACTCCATAGGGTGGCTAAAGACTAATTGGACATTGTCTTGACATTGGATGGAGTTAAAGACATGGAGGAGGCTTAAAAAAGTGGTTAACATCTTCTATAAATAAAAGAAGCTCAGATGAGACAAATATACACTTTCACCATCATCAAGCTTCATTCTTCATTGTCGTATATTTCTCTCATTTATGTAAAATTGCTTAAAGCTTGTTAAGCCTTTAATTATTCTTCATTATTGTTTATTGAGAGATAGCAAGTCTAACACAGTAGGAACCATAAATATTTGATCTCTTGTTTGTGTTTACACTAGTAAGAAAGTGTAAACCCCACTACTTCATTAAACCCACTGTGAGAGAGTTCTTGAGAAAACTTTGTTAAAGTTGTGAGGTAGCAAGAAGTTGTTCTTTCTTAGAGCTGAACTTGTTGTAGTTGCACAAAGTTGTTTTGTGCAATAAGTTGTTGTTGTGGTTGCTTACACTAAGTTGTTAGTGTAAGTATTGATGTGGTTGTTCTTATAATAAGAAGAGTAGTTGTTGAAAATCCACTTTGACGACAAAGTGGTAGTGAAGTATAATCATTTACAATTCAAACCACTCTATATCCGGTGTACACATTTATTGTCTCTCATCTTCCATTTGTGCTTTTTGAGTTCCATTTGAGTTGAAGAAAGCCAAAAACAAAAAAATTCCACAAAATTGCCCAACACTCTATTCACCTCCTCTAGAGTGATTGTTACGGAATCAACAATTGGTATCAGAGTCTAATCTTGATTGCTTGGCCAATCTTTGCAAGTAGTAAGGTTAAGGATCATGGAAATGGGAACCTCTTCATCCTACACTTCAAAGCCAATTGCACTATTCTTAGGATCAAATACTAAAGCACATATGTTTGATGCCCAATTTTATTCTTTGTGGAAGTTTCAAAGAATAAATCGTTTGAAAGGTTGCGGTTTTGATATATGGAGAGCTGTTGTCAAAGGAATTGAAGTTACTATGATTACCAACTCAAAAGGAGAATCAATGTTCAAAGATGAGATGACTACACCCTCGAAGAGAAGATAAACTTTGCCATAAATGGTAAAGCATTCGATATCCTTTCAAGTGCTCTAACCACAACTGAGCTCATAAGACTTCAAGGTCTCGAAACAACCCATGAAGCATGGAAAAGGCTTGAAATGATACATGAAGGGACTGAGCAAGTAAGAATGGTCAAAAGACTTATGCTCATGAAGGAGTATGAAATGTTTGGGATGAAGAGTGGTGAAAATATTGAGGAGAGAATCAACCGATTCACTTGAATAGTGAATCAAATTTCCATGGTGGACAAGAAAATCTCAAATGAAAACATTGTCTCAAAACTCCTTAACTCTTTGCCAAGAGAATGGACACCCAAAGTCACCACCATCACCGAATCCAAGAATCTCAAAACTCTTACTCTTGATAAGCTATTCGATAATCTTCTTACTCATGAAATTCTTATTGATGAGCAAAATAGGATGAACCATATCAAGTCCACACAAGCTTCACACAAAGGAGGTGGTAGAGTTTGATGAATCGGATGAAGAAGTTGCTCTTCTAGTTAGAAAATTTAGAAGAATGGTCATAAGAAACAAGGCCCAAGCAATGAAGTTTTTCAAGAGACCACCCAAGGATAAAGAAGCAAGTGAAAATTGCTATAGGTGTGGTCGACCCGGTCACTTCATTGCCGATTGCCACGTCAAGGAGCCACAAAAGCAAGAAAAAGAGGTTTTTTCTCAAAAGAAGAAAGCCTTAAATACGGAGGTAACCACGTGAAATGATCTTCTTTCTGAATCCAAAGGAGAGGAAGTGAAGACAAGAATGTTAGACTTGTTGCAATAGTTGAAAATCCAAAGGCTCAATATACTTGTCTCATGTCAATTGAGAATGACCTTGAGATAAATTTTAACCCTTCTAAATTACAATATGAAATAGGAGATTTGCAAGATGATTTTGAAAAACTAAATTTAAAGTATAAACATTTAAAGAAAGAATTTGAAATGTGCATATTAGAAAATAAAAGCTTGCATGATAATAACATTTTGATCTATCAAGAGCATAACATCATACTTACCATGCACAAAACCGTAGCTCTAGAAAATATGGAGATTAGGAAAGAATGTGAAAAGTTAAGAGTAGACTTACAAAAACTAACCAATGGCAAAAGTAATTTAGACAAATTGCTTGGACCAAAGGATAGGAGATGATAAATCTGGGTTAGGATTTTAATTCATCATACTCTTCTATTGAGCCCAAGACATTAAAGAAAAAGCCAAATAAGAGAAAAACACAAAATGGATCATCATCTCATAAACACAAAAATACACAACCAAGGCATGTACCCACTTAACCCGAAAGGACCCAATCATCAAAGGATACTAATGTATAAATCTCTTGGTTTTGTAGGCTCTCAAGATAAATGGAATAGCCAAAGAAGAATGAACAAAATGGCTTATGGACAGCGGATGTTCAACGCACATGACCAGAGACAAAACCTTGTTCACCAAGATCAAGCTTCAAGATGGTGGAACGGTGCATTTTGGAAATGGGAGAGTCAAAATCCTTGGAAATGGAGAAATCGGTAACTTTTCTTTCACTCTTAATAATGTATTATATGTAAAAGGGTTTAAGTATAATTTGATAAGTGTTAGCCAACTATGTGATGCTAATTTTCAAGTTGAATTTGTGAAAAGAAAATGCATTGTGAAAAAGAATGACCAAATCGTTTTTGAGGCTATAAGGAAAAATGATGTTTATAAATTTAGCACAAGTGATTTGATATCACAAAAGGTTTCATGAGTATTTGCCAGAAATGATTTGACACAAGTATGGCATAGATGACTTAGACATATTAGTTTCAAAAAATTTCACAGAGATTTGCAAAAATGAAAATGTCCAAGGTCTTCCAAAATTGAATTTCAAAAACCATGGATTGTGTGACACTTGTCAAAAGGCAAAGCTTGTGAAATCAAGCTTTAAGCCCAAAAGTGAAATTTCCACCACCAAACCTCTAAAATTGCTTCATATGGATTTGTATGGGGATATTGGTACGGCAAGCTTAGGTAGAAAACGTTACACTTTTGTAGTGGTAGATAACTTTCTTTAGGTACACCTGGGTCATGTTCATAGCCCAAAAAAATGATGCATGCCAGGAGTTTATGAAATTGTGTAAAAGATTAGAAAACCAAAAAGAAGACACCATTAAGGAAATTAGAAGTGATAGAGGTGGTGATTTTGATGTTGAGTTCCAAGAATTTTGTGTATCCATCGGTTATGGACACAAGTTCTCGACTACTAGAACTCCTCAACAAAATGGTGTTGCAGAAAGAAAAAATAGAACACTTCAAGAAATGAGTAGAGCCATGCTAAATGAATTTGAGCTACCTAATTATTTTTGGGCTGAGGTGATAAATACCGCATGGCATGTAATAAATAGAGTTTATTTGAGACCATATCTCAAAAACACTCCTTATGAGCTTTAGAAAGGAATAGTACCTAATATTGGTTATTTCAAGGTATTTTGATGTAAATATGTTATACTTAGCGCCAAAGATAACTTGGATAAACTCAATTTCAAAGCGGATGAAGGAATCTTTATGGATTATGCTCAAAATAGCAAGGCATTTAGAGCATATAATAAAAGGAGTATGAAAGTTGAAAAATCAATCCATGTTAAGTTTAGTGAACTCCTTAATAATGAACCATGCATAAATGATGATGATGAAGAAGAAGAAATAATTGAAGTAAGCCACGTAGAAAATTTGAGAATCCAAAAGGAAATATTATCATTGACCTTAAGATTTATCCACTTGAAAGTGGACCTAACATTGAGGAAGGAGAAGAAGTGAGAGGAGACACTTCAAATTTACCGGATTCATATAAATATAAGAAAGATCACCCAAGAGAATTGATATTAGGTGAAACAAGTCAAGGCATATTGATTAGGAGAAAATTTTATGAAAATGCTTTCATTTCACAAGTTGATCCTAAAAATATAAAAGAGGCTATAAATGATGAAGATTGGATATTAGCCATGCAAGAAGAACTAAATCAATTTGAAAGAAATGATGTTTGGGAATTAGTGTCTAAACCTAGTGATCACCCTATAATTGGCACTAAATGGATATTTATAAATAAAATAGATGATAAAGGAAACATAACTAGATACAAAGCTAGGTTAGTAGCTCAAGGATATAGACAAGAAGAAGGAATAGACTATGATGAGACTTTTGCCCCTGTAGCTAGATTAGAAGCTATTAAAATGCTACTAGCATATGCATGCTATAAGGATTTTAAACTATATCAAATGAATGTGAAATCAGCCTTCTTGAATGCAATAATTCAAGAAGAAGTGTATGTAGCTCAACCACCGGGGTTTAAAAATTATGATTATCCTAATCATGTATTCAAACTCAAAAAGGCCCTTTATGGACTTAAACAATCTCATAGGGCATGGTATGAGAGATTAAGTAACTTCCTCCTTGAAACTGAGTTTTCAAGATGAAAAGTCGACATTACTCTTTTTTATTGAAGAACAAGGAAATAATCAATTACTTGTTCAAATTTATGTTGAGATATTATATTTGGTGCCACTATTGATTCTTTCTGTGAGCATTTTGCAAAGTTGATAGAAGGAGAATTTGAGATGAGCATGATGGGTGAACTCTTTTACTTTCTTGGACTTCAAATCAAGCAAACTCAAAATAGAGTGTACATATCTCAAACGAAGCACACCAAGGATCTACTCAAGAAATACAAGTTTGAGGATGGAAGAATTGTGAGCACACCGATGAGCAAAAGTACAAAGCTTGAGAAAGATGAAAAAGGAAAACCGGTTGAGGTAACCAAAGATAGGGGTATGATTGGTAGTCTATTTTATTTAAACGCTAGTAGACCGGATATTTTGCTTGTTATATGCGTATGTACAAGATTTCAATGTATGCCTAAGGAATCCCATCTAGTTGCCATTAAACGTATTTTTAGGTATTTGAAAGGAATCTTGAAATTTGGGTTATTTTATCCAAAAATGGATGTTTTGATTTAACGGGTTATAGTACTCCGAATACGTCGGAAACCTAGTCGATAGAAAAAGCACCTCCGGGAAATGTCAATTCCTTAGAGATTGCTTAGTTTCGTTGTTCTCCAAGAAACAAAATAGTGAGTCACTTTCAAAGGCGGAATCTGAATATGTGTCTGTCACTTAATGTTGCGCCCAACTATTTTGGATGATGAACACCTTAAATGATTATAATCTCAAGCTTTTCAAAGTTCCTATCATATGTGATAACACTTCAACTATCAGTATAGACCAAAAATCGGTACATCTTAGTAGGAACAAGCATATTGAAGTAAGACGTCACTTTACAAGGGATTGTATCCAAAAAGGATTGGTATGTGTTGAGTTTATTCCAACAAATGATCAACTAGCCGATATTTTCACCAAATCCCTTCCTAACGAGACATTTGAATCTACTAGAACAAGATTAGGGATGATAAACAATGTTTAGGTGGTCAAAATTACCAAAAAGACAGAAATCAGCATACATCGATCGATCGAAATAGCTGTTTGAGAGACTGATATAAATCAGCTTATCGATCGACCAAAGTGACTAACATAGATTGATCGAAGTCCCAGACATCGATCAATCGATGTCATCGGACGCATGAAGTATACAAGCTGCGAAAATCAGAAAATTTCTCATTCTCTCATCTCCAAATGCGAACCCTAAATCTCAGTCGCTCCTCTCTCTCAAATCGGACCCTTCAACCAAAAATTTCCTGCAACCAACTCCATTTGCTTATCAATTCAATCTGTTTTTGCATCAATTTCGTGATTTTCATTAACCCTCTTGCAAATTTTGTGCCCTAACCATCCAATTGGCTCTAAAAACAAAATCCCTTTCCAAAAAGGCAAGAACCTCTTATGAAGAGGAAGATGTACCTCAACAATCCCATCCACAAGTCCCTACGGCTCCAAGAACCAGAGGGAAAAAACAAAGTGCAGATCTTTCTCAAGAGATGATGTTAGCTGAGGTTGGGGTAAGGCTTGAACTCAACAATTTTCCATGGCTCAAGTCCAGATAATATGAAAATGCTTTACAAGAACCAATGGGTACTGGTAAATTTGCCTATATTTCACTTATGGCTCAATTGTTATTCAATGAATGGGAAAATAAGAAGAGGTGTACCATTCCATTGAAATTGCTTAAATTTCAAGATATTTTGAGCAATGAGGAATTAAGTCCGATCATCACTTGGTTAGATGATAAAAATAGAGACCTATTTGGGAGGTTTCGGAAATGGATTACATGTTTACTCGTTACACCTGGTTGTTCTATGCTAATCTATGGATAGAATATTTAAATGGAATACCATTTTCATTGAATTCGGTTATAGACGGTCAACTTGTTGAGTTTGATACGAAAACAATAAATGAACTTCTTGGTGTCCCTGATGAGGGTGTGGATGATTTTGATCCTTGGAAATGAGATAAATATAAATACAAGGTGACCAAAGACGAGGCCAAAACCTCCTTGGCTTCCATCCTACCCGAAACACCAACGATATGCCTTTGGTTTATTTGTTTGCCATTGTTACTTTTTGTGTCAATGGTAAATCGGCCAAACTACCTAGAAACTTAGATTTTCACATAGCCTATCGTATAGCAATGAGGGAACAATTGAATTTTAGAGAAATCTTCTTTGTGAATGTGATGGAGGCAGTCACTAAAAATTCCAAAGCGCTTCCGTATAGCGATCTAATTTATAGATTGCTCAAAAAGGCAAATGTGGTGTTGGATGAGGATACTGAAGAAAAAATATCCATTAAGAACTACTATACCAAAGCCAACATCCAACCAATCCATAAATCCTGAAAAGAAGCACAAACAAGGGGCGTTGCAAATGAAACTGAAGAGGAAAAAGCCGAAAACGTCCCTACTAAAGAACCAGTCCCTCCAACACACCCGCCAAGACTCAACCTCAACCTCAACCTCAATCTCAACCTCAAACTCAACCAAGCCCTACCTCCTGAGTAGGCAAAGGAAAATCCCCGATGGAGGATGACAGCAGCTCAGAGTATAATTTTGATGCCGAGGTTGAAGTTGACGCACTCCATATATATTTAAATCAAATTGACGAAGACCTGACCAAGGAACAAGTTCAAACGGATGACCTTGAAAAGGACAATGAGAATCTCAAAGAGTGGGTCAAGGCGCTGGAGACAGAGGTTAACGCTCAAAAGACCAACTACCAGAAACTCAAGACAGCCATCTCTGGATTGTGTTTTTTGTCTGATGAGGAGTAGCTCAAAGTCCCATTCTATTTTATCCCTTTTAGGCTAGTTAGGCGGTGATTTGTATTAAAAGTTCTGTGTTCATAATTAATGAAAATTTGATGTTTTCAAAAGGGGGAGAAGTTTCTTGAGTTAGCTTGTTCATTGTTTGCTTGCAAAATTTGAAATTGTTTACTTTCTGGGACTTGGTGGTTATAATTGCTTGCTTGGTTAAGGGGGAGGTTTTTTGAAAATGCTTACATTGAGGTATGCTTATATTGAGTGCTTGAGTTGCTTGCTTGATGTATATTTGGTTGAAGGGGAGTCTTTTGAAATTTTCAACATATCCATTGGTTTTTGGGAAGATTACTCATTGAGGGGGAGCTTTGGATATGTTAACATATTTTAGGGGAGCATAAAATGCATGGACTAAGGGGGAGATTGAAAATTTTAAGTTTGAAACCTTTAACTAGCTCAAATGTAAATTTTCAAGCCAAAACATCTTGTAAAGTCTTGGTTTTGAAATCATCAAAAACGGGAGATTGTTGGGGTATGAAATGTTTTGATGATGTAAAAAGATGTTTTGAATAAGTTAAAAAGGAATGTCACACACGGAATTTGGATCAAAAATGAGAAAAACACATTGTGGGACATAGATCTCTTACATAGATCGATCTATGTATACATGAGTCTCTCAAAGGGAGACTTCGATTGATCTATGCTGAAGTTGTCCAAGGATGGGACCTTTCTGTCCAACATCAAACTCTCAAATTGGGACATCGATCGATCAAAGTACCAGAGGTTCAAAACTAGGAACTCTCTGGAAGACATCGATCTCTCATTCTGAAGGACATCAATAGACCGATGCCACATTAGTCTCTCAAGGAGAGACTTCGATCCATCGATGTCAGGCAAGTTCAAAATAGAACTTTTCTGGAAGACATCGATCTCTCAGTCTACGAGACATCGATCGATCGATGTCACATAAGTCTCTCCAGAAGAGACTTCGATCGATCGATGTCTGACAGATTCAAAACTGGAACCTCTCTAGAAGGCATCGATCTCTCAAGACAGACACTTCGATCGATCGATGTTCCCCAGAATTCAAATTTTTATGGCCATTGGAACAAAATCCAAGGCAGATTCGTGGTGTTTTCTCTTTCCAATCTTGCTTAAATTTCTTATGGACTTTTCTCTAACATCACACATGCTTCCTTGACTATTATATCTTTGTCTAAGACATTCTAGTTTGGCTATTGAGGATCAAATCACTCAATAAGTTTGGACGATCGAATGTGATGGATTTGTGGGTCGATAGTTTACTTTTTAGTCTGATAGGTCGAGTTTGTGAAGAGTTTATTGAATTACCGGGTTGGATTTAATAGATTTGTAAGCCTTTTTTCGGGTTTGTCAAAAGAAAATACACGTTTTTTTATCCTGAGACGGAGGTGAACCTGGGGATCAAGTGACGCCGATTGACCTCAAGATACACCATTGTCACCATATAGACCATGGAATAATTACATCAGACTTATTACATGATATAAACCAGCACTTAGCTTTTTCCTTTTCATTTTTTGGTCATTTTCTTGTTTTGGCCTTTGCTTAATATCCTATCCCTATTCATTGCTGCAAGAATATTGCTGATAATTTATGATAAATCGATAAATACTCTTTATAGAGACAATATGCCATTTGATTTTGTGTATTCCACTGCGTTTGTTTGATTGTTTTCCTTTGCTACTTGTTTTTGTTCTACAATTTGGAGAATTGTTTCATCACTTGTCGTTGTGATGCGAGGAAGCATAAAGTTTAATGACAGAAAGGGAGAATATAAAATTGGACCGTAATAACTTTTTTCTAGTTAAAAAAGTGTATTTATTCAATATATAATGCAGAATTAAGGAGCCGTGAAAAGCCAACACACACTATTACACTGTCATAAAAGAAATATAAGGTCTTAAATATTTTATTGTAAGTAATAAACAGCAAGATCAATCAGTTATGAGTCATCTTTGGGCATTATCCAATATAGCAAACTATATCATTGGTTCACAAGAACACATTATTATGCTAAATAAATCTTATCATCTGTATTTTTGATGCAGGTTTTGCTGGGTTGCTTACATGGGATAGGCGACAAAGTCGTCTTGTTGTAGCAAATTCGCACCTCTTCCAAAACTTTACCTTTCATTTTGTCATCCTTACAAGTAAAATAGGGCTGACCTCGAATCCCTGTTGTCAGACTATAATTGTAGAGAGAGAAGGGATAGGCGTTCCCAGATCTAATCTGATTGCGTCTCAGCATACCCAAAATGTCAATTTTAGACATGCTTACACCTTGTTGGAAATATTTTTGCTGTGCGTAACCAGTACATGTCCCATGTTTATCCCATTCATTCTGCCACAAATATTGGGGAACCTCTAATGAAAATCTTGGCTTTGGTCTTTTAAGGTTTGGCCAATATTTGACGAGATCATCAGCCAGAGTTTTGTTCTAAAACACATGTGAAACAACATATATATTAGAGGTCAGTTACTTTAAAAAAACAAAACGCAAAAATAATCCAATGAAAGCTCATATAGTCATTTACTACTATAGACTAGTTCATGCAACCGCAAGATCATTTTTGAAATGAAATACTTGTACAAAATGCCTCATGTTGGTCACATGTTTTCAAGTGATTCATTGACTGAGTTACAGTCAATAATGTTATGGGCGTGATGATGAATTATAGGTTACCAAGGAGAAAGATATAATAATCAACCAAAATTGAGGCATAAATACTTATACATTTCCTTTAGAATATAAATACTTATACATTAAAGGTTTAGATGCAGAGAGTGACAATACACAAGATAAGTAACATACGATTATAGGCTGAAAGCGCCCAGCCTGAGGCCAGCAGTCTTCCACGCTCCGGCCAGAGAAATTGGCCGGCCACAATCCATGAACCGTGAAATAAGGTGGCAGTGGACTAAATTTACAGGATGATGGGTAACAGAATCCACTGGGCCATTGGAGCGCTAGGATTAGGTATTCGTAGCTTTCCAATGCCACAGTTGAGCTTAGCATTAGCATCATGATGATTACAAACATTCCCATGTTTTTTGAGTATATATCAGCTTTTGGAAGGATTCTGATCGTGAATGAATATCGAATTACTCAGCAGTAGGCTATCTATATATACACACACAATTTGTACGGAATTTTGAAAAGGACAAAGCATATATACATATACATATATTTGTATGTATGTATGTATGTATGTATATCCTTGCACTGCTTTTAAGTTTTAGCCCACTTTTTGTGTCTTAGTTAGAGAAATTCAATTAACTAAGTTCTCACGGCAGCCTTCATCTATACTCCACTTCTATCTAAAACTAAAAAACAATCCACCACAACCGTTTCTCAAAACACTTCTTAATCCATAAATCAAAACAGTTCATCTCATTATAGAGCCGCATGTTTATTTAAAATTACTGTTGGAATTTCAGAATTTTAGATTAGGAAGCGGAAGCAAGAGTTTAAAGTTGGAAGAGCACACATTGTAGAATTTGTAAGAACAATTGTAAAATAGAAGAGATGAATTGAAGGCTGAATATTGTAAAAATTTTATTCAGACTTAAGTTCTTAATCGCAGAACTTCATTTTGAAATGTACAAGTGTTTGCCTTTTATAAGGATTGGAAGAGGTAAGACACCTCAATCCATCAACGACTATTTCTAACGGCTATATTCTTGTTTACAATTGTTTATTGGTCCACTGAGATAGTGAATGTATATACAGTATACTCGTATAAAAACTCTTGTTGCACTATGACCCTGTTTATTCCTTCTGTGCTGCCTCTGAGGTTTCTTATGTCTAAGTATTTCAGCTCGGCAGTGCTATACCTGTTGCTGCTGTTGTTTAATTTATGTTCTGTTTGTTCAGCGCAACTTAGTCCATTTGTTTATGCCTTCACATCGTCTCCTCAGCTTGGCATCTTTGTGCCTTCACTTCGTCACCTCGGCTTTGACATTCTTTCCTTTAGCTCACATACTTCATCACCTCGGTCTTTTCTCATTTCAGCTCACCTTGGCACTTCTTCTTTTGCCTTGGGACTCCATCCAGATTCCAACACTTTGCACCTCGTTCGTTTATCCAACATTGCATCGTTTTACTTCGGCACTGCTTTTTGTCACCTCGGCATTGCATGATTTAGCTCATCACTTAATCTCAGCTTCAAGTACTTCTGACCTCCCCTCAACTAGGCACCTCGGGTCGGTACTTCTGCTTCTGTCTTACTTCGTCTAAGCACCTTAACTCGGCATTCCTTTGATCTTTCTGGTTTTTGATCTTCATCTCGTTATGGCACCTCGGCTCGACCCTGCGACCTTTATCTGTACTTAAATCTTTGATCCTCGCTTCAGTATGGCACCTCGGCTCGGTACTCCTTCTTCCTTTACTTCAGCTAGGCACCTCAGCTCGGCTAGTTACTTTCTGTGTACTTTAGTTCGACAAGTTACTTTATTTCTATAGACTCTTCAACAATTACCATCGACTTCATATCAGTTTACGCCCAATACGACTAATCTGATGTTATAACCGGAAAAAAGTGTAATAAATAAATAAAGAAATGAAGACATAAATAAAATTAAAAAGATGATAAGAATAGTAATAATTATAGGAAGTTAAGGATAATGACAAACTTAAAAAAATTAAGGACGTGATTCCAGGGGGAGTAACCGACTCCCCCAAACAGCGCTCAATTGACGTGAATAAATAAGGGAGTGGGGAGAAAACATCTGGAGGAAACAAAAAAGAAGAAGAAGAGAGACGCAAGCCGGAAGAGGAACGACGGCTGGGAGGAAGAAATAGAGGGAAGATGAAAAGAGGAGGAAGAGAAGGCAACTGATATAATTTCGATCGCGTAGTGTTGTCTGCAATCCAAGTAGGTTCCTTTTTTCCCTCCAATTGGTACAAATTCAAGCATGCTCTAGTGATATTTTATGTGTTTTTGTTGTTTTAATTGTTGAAATACATGGCATGTTATTCAATCCGTGAAAAGCATGAAATTTGGACTTTGTGGAATGCGTATACTGTTTTGCGTGGCTTGGATTGGATTTTAGGGAAAAATTTGATAATCAAAATCGTTAAACTGTTGCAAGATTAGGAATTTTCCATTTTGTTTTGGCCTTAGAATAGGTTCCCATAGACTGGAAATAGGCGAAAACGTAGATCAGGGTCGAAAAATGGCCACTGGAGGCTGCCAGTGCGCCGCACGCACCGGTGGAAGCGGTCGCGCATGGCCTTCACGTGCGCGCAGCGGCCTGCATGCCCCTCTGGTGTCCCAGGCACAGGAATTTGGAGTTTTTTATAAAAAAAATTCAAAAGGGCCGAAGGCCCTAACCGCCGGACAGGCCAGCCTTAACGGGCTGGCTGCACTTCAGCAGTCCTGGCCCAGTTCTATTATGTATAAAAAGGGCTGAGCATAGCGGACCGGGCCGAATGGCCAACGTACTGGGCCAGCTGTTGTCGGCTCAATAAGCTATTATATATATATATATATATATATATATATATATATATATATATATATATATATATAAAGCTGTAGCAGGCCAGACCCTGGCGGGCCGGACCAGAATTGAGTGCGGGCTGGGGCTGGCGGGAATAGAATAGGGTCAGCCCCAAAGTTTATTTTCTTTACATATTTTAGTATGATTTCTGAAAATTGTATAATAGTTATTTAATTAATTTAAAATAGTAATAATTATAGGAATATATAAATAAATATCAAAAAATTATAAATAAATCCCAGAAATTATAAAATGCTAAAATTAAATTATTTCCATTAAATGTTCGGTAATTGTGATAATTTATTTAATTTGGATAATTAGGTAATAAATAAAAATAAATAAGGGAAAAATGAGAAAAAATATAGGAAATGCACAATAAACGTATACAAGCCGTGGAAAAGTGGATTTGGCGCCGAACAATGTGGAGTTAGCATTCGAGCAAATAAATGAACCTAGATTAAGTGTTGGAGGATGGTGAAGATGGGCCAGGGGCCTAAGGCGATTGTGTTGTTGCATTTATGGCACGTGCATTGCATTGATGACGGGTCGTGACGTACGGGTCACGGACGCTCAGGATGGTGTACGATGGCGGGACCAGACACTCAGGATGGTGTGCGATGGCGTGGCCACGCATACTCAGTATGGTGACTGTGGGGTGTACGACCTGCAGCCACTCAGTAGGACCCGGGTTCATGGATTGCACGGTATGGATATCGGTATTCTGTGTGACATGAATTTGTTGCGTGTGACATGCGTAGTGGGACATGCATCACGATGTTGCGCATTCTTTACCTGGAGTGATTTACTTTTCCGTATTATTTTGTACACTTATGTGATACCATATTTTATGTGCTATGCGTTACATCATTTTTGGATGCTCGTCTTGTGCTACTTGGAGGCAGGGTCCTACTGAGTGATTTCCCTGTCACTCACCCCTACTTCCCCCTATTCAGGTGAGCAGGTAGAGGCCTACGATTATGTCTTTGTTGAGGACGGGGCTGACACAATGGAGTGGGCACACTGATGGCCGCATCTAGGACATGAGACGACCTTGCGGTCATTTGTTATTATTTTATTGGGATTTCATTATTAGTTACTATCCGGATTAGATCATTGACACATTGATGTTCTTGCTAGTACTTGTTCAATATTTTATTGAGATATTATCTTTTATTCCTAGAACTTAATGAATGGTATTACGTTTCCGCGCGAAAAATTTCTACATCTTTTCGGATATGTGTGAAATTGATTCGACGCTTTGTATTCTCTTTAGTGAGATACGGCGGGCCTACTGTTCCTGATGCTAGAGTTTGGGAGCAGGCCGCTACAGGTGGTATCAGAGCCGAGGCTTCAGATTTGCCTCGGAAACGCAGGATTAACTAGATCACTTAGACATAAGTTATGATCTTTTCCTAGAAACGACAAGTATACCCTTAATAAATGAAGTAGACCTAAGTTATGATCGGGTTAGGGGGGTGTGTGCCGATGGTGAGCTTTTCTTGTTAATTACCGCTTTACCCGCGATCAACTATTTAATTTATTTTTTTGAATAACCTACGTACTTTTTATGAACTCGAACTTCATAAAAATGCCTCCAAGACGTGAGCTAGCAGGAAATAGAGGGCACGATGGAGATGACCATCAGGGTCAGGGGGCTATTCTCCAAGTTCTTGCTGATACCCTAGCCACCCTGACTACCTTGGTGGCTCAGCAGCATGTGCCGATGGCTCACCTACAGCAACAGCAGCAGCAGCAGCCCCCACCACCTCCACCCTCGGGACTTTGATTCTTTTATAGAGAGATGCAGCATTTTCGAGTACCGATGTTTTGGGGCACGACACGGCCAGAGGAGGCTGAGATCTGGCTCCAGAATATGACCGAGCAGTTGAGGTTATTGCAGGTTCCTGATGACCTAAAGGTGGAGGTGGTCGTTTCATTTCTTGAGGGTGATGCGAAGGTATAGTGGCGTAGCGTGTAGCACCGGTTGACCCCTCAATTGACTTGGACTCATTTCCGAGAAGAGTATTAGAGGCACTACATTCCTGAGAGTGTCATACAGAGGAGGATGACTGAGTTCCAGCTACTTACTCAGGTGTCCATGACCGTGGACCAGTTTGCAGAGAGATTTCGTGCACTGGGGAGATATATGCCCTCCGTTATGGATAACGAGAGGGCAAAGATGTCTAAATTCAAGACTGGATTAAGCCTTCGCATTCAGTCGTTGATCATTTGTGTTAGACCGGGGACTTTTGAGGATTTACTTGAGGTATACCAGGATGTTGAGGGTGACCTCAGGAGGAGTGCAGTAGACGACCGGACGAAGCGGCCACAAGAGGAGTATCGTTCTGGGAGACCCAGGAGATGGCTGTAGGTGCCCCATCGCCAGCAGTCGGGGAGCTCTTTTCGACCATCGCAGCAGTAGAGACAGTTTACTCAGCCATTAGCCATCGAGGGACCGGTGTTGACAGATGCACAACCAGTGAGGACGGTGGCATCCACTACACCATATGTCCATTGTGGACGTTTTCATCCGGGTCAGTGCTGGAGGACAAGGGATGTTTGCTACACATGCGGCACCCCAGGGCACTTTGCCAGAGACTGCCCCGCGCATGGACAGGCACCCCCACCATAGCAGAGCCATACACAACAGAAAGGGAGACCGAAGACTAATGCCCGAGTACATATCCTGACACACGCTAATGTCGAGGAGACTGGCGACGTCGTAGCAGGTACACCTTAATTCAGTGCTAAAATTCTAGTTGCTTTAAATGCCATTCCTTATTGTGGTTATGTGTTATATGTATAACCGTGCACATGTTAGGTGAGGTATTGGTTAACAAGGTCCCAACTTTTCGATAGTGGGGCCATCCATTCATTCATCACCAAGAGGTTTGTCAAAAGTCTGAATATTCCATATAAACGGATGGAGATTCCTTACCGGGTTCAAACTACCGGTGATCAGGTGTTTGTATCGCACTACCAGTATAAGGATTGTTCACTAGAGATTAATGAGCTAGAATTCGCTGCAACTCTAATTCCAATCCAGATGCGAGATTTTGATGTTATTCTGGGCATGGATTTTCTGGCTAAGTATCGGCCACGATTGATTGTCGTTAGAGGCAGGTTAGCATGTAGACACAGAGCAACCAGGAAACCATCTTTCAGGGGGATTTCAAGTTGCATAAGGCGCCCAAAAAGATTTACATGAGTGCAGCGCAGGCGCATAGGGCAATGAGAAAAGGTAATCTATGTTTTCTTGTATATGCTATTGGTGTAGAAAAAGATATACCCTCGATGGATTCGATAACAGTGGTGAATGAATATAAGGATGTACTTTCCGATGAGCTGCCAGGACTACCGCCCAGTCGGAAGTAGAATTCGAGATTAATTTTCTACTCGGTGCTGAACCAATATCGAAGGCACCGTACAGGATGGCTCCGGCGGAACTGAATGAGATGAAGGAACAATTGCAGGAGTTAGTAGATCGGAAGTTCATTCGACCCAGCGCCTCACCCTGGGGAGCTCCGGTCTTATTAATGAAGAAGAAGGACGGCAGTATGAGGCTTTGCATTGATTATTGGGAGATTAATAAGATCACTATCAAGAATAAATATCCTCTATCCCGGATTGAGGACCTCTTCGATCAGTTAAAGGTACCCCTTCTAATCAATACAACTCACAATTCATATTATTAATTCTTCAATTAATTTTGCAACATTGGCATTCTTCAGGGCGCTAAAGTATTCTTCAAAATTGATCTTCGATCTGGATACCATCAATTAAGGATTAAAGCCGAGGATGTAGCAAAGATTGCCTTTCGCACTACACATGGACACTACGAGTTTTTGGTGATGCCATTCGGTCTCACTAATGCTCCCGCAGCATTCATGGATTTGATGAATACGGTGTTCAGGGACCAGCTTGATAAGTTTGTGGTGGTCTTTATCGATGATATATTAGTCTATTCTCCGGATGAGGAGTCCCACGAAAAGCATCTGCGGGAGGTTCTGGATGTTCTCAAGAAGAAGTTATATGCTAAGTTTAGTAAGTGCGAGTTCTGGCTGTAGAGTGTTGCGTTCTTGGGACACGTGGTCTCAGAGGAGGGAATTTCTGTAGATCCCAAGAAGATTGATGCCATTATTGAATGGCCTAGACCGACTAATGTGACTGAAGTGAAGAGTTTTCTCGGCTTGGCCGGGGTACTATCAGAAGTTCGTTGAAGGATTCTCATCGATGGCAGTGCCTTTGAGCAGATTGACTCAGAAAAAGTCAATGTTTGTCTGGACCTTTAAATGCGAGCGGAGCTTTGCAGAACTTAAGAGACGATTGACGACGGCCCCTATTCTTGCTCAACCCTCAGGCTTAGAAGGGTTTGTCATATATAGCGATGCATCGAAGAACGGACTATGTAATGTATATGATTTCAAAGTTGAATTATAAGCATTACATTGTGGCCTAACTGTTTCTTTACAGGATGTGTCCTTATACAAAATGGGAGGGTCATCGCGTATGCTTCAAGACAGTTGAAACCATACGAGCAGAATTATCCGACGCATGACCTGGAGTTAGCTGCAGTAGTTTTCGCACTTAAGATTTGGCGTCATTATCTTTATGGAGTGAAGTGCGAAGTATTGACGGATCATAAGAGTTTGAAGTACTTATTCACCTAGAAGGAGCTGAACATGCATCAGAAAAGATGCCTTGAGCTTTTAAAGGACTATGATTTGACTATCAGCTACCATCCGGGAAAAGCAAACCGAGTCGCGGATGCTCTGAGTAGAAAATCTAGCCATGCCAGACAGACTCCGTTGGAGAGAGATATGGCAGAGTTGGACCTTGACATTGTGGACTCCACAGCTAATGTTCTAGCGGTGCTGATTATTACTCCGTCTTTGATTGAGCAAATCAAAGAGGTGCAGAAGGGAGATGTAGCACTTAGGGAGATCCGGGAGAGGATGATGACTAGTCAGGTTGATGGTTTCAGATCCATGACAACGGCAGTATGTGGTTTTAGGGTAGGCTGTGTGTTCTGGAGGTTGAGGATCTCAGAAGAGCAGTATTGAAGGAGACGCATATCTCGAAGTTGTCTATTCATATGGGTGCTACGAAAATGTATAATGACCTGAGGAGGCATTATTGGTGGAGTGGGATGAAGAGACACATAACGGAATTTGTTGAGAGATGTCTGGTATGTCAGCAGGTCAAAGCAGAACACCAGAGACCAGGGGGTTTGTTGATGCCGTTAGAGATCCCTGAATGGAAGTGGGAGCATGTAACTATGGATTTTGTGATGGGACTTCCGAGGACAAGGAATGGTAATGACTGATATGGGTGATTGTAGACCGTCTGACTAAGTCCGCTCATTTCCTACATGTGCCGAATGATATAACCCTTGACAGATTGATTACGCTCTACATCAATAACATCATCAGTTTACATGACGTTCCGGTCAGTATTGTCTCTGATCGTGACTCAAAGTTCACTTCTAGGTTCTGGTCAGCATGTCAAAGGAGGATGGGGAAAGAATTATGATTAAGTACCGTGTTTCACCCGCAGACAGATGGGCAGTCAGAGAGAACCATACAGACGTTGGAGGATATGTTGAGAGCTTGTGCCATCGACTTTAAGGGGAACTGGGACAGTATGATCAAGTTGATTGAGTTCTCCTATAACAACAGTTATCACAGTACCATCGGCATGGCACCGTTTGAGGTGCTCTATGGGCGTAAGTGCAGATCCCCTATCCTTTGGGACAAAGTTGGAGAGTGTGCTATCACTGGTCCAGAGTTGTTTGAGCAAACCAAGGAGAAGGTTAAGTTGATTCGGGAAAGGCTTAAGGTTTCTCAAGATAGAAGTAAGAGCTGGGATGACTCGAAGAGGCATCCGTTGGAGTTTAATGTGGGAGAAAAGGTTTACCTGAAAGTATCGCCTATGAAAGGGGTTGCGAGATTTGGTCTGAAGGTAAATTGAGGCCTTGGTAAATTGGCCCTTACGAGGTGCTCGAAAGGGTTGGTTTGTTAGCTTATCATTTGGCGTTACCCCCAGCGCTTAGCTCAAGTGCACAATATGTTTCATGTATCCCAGTTAAGGAGGTATGTCTCGGATCCGAGTCACGTACTGGATGCACCACTTTTAAAGATCAGACCGGATGCTTCATATGAAGAAACTCCCGTTCAAATCCAAGACCGTAACGATCAGGAGCGCAGAAGGAAAATCATTCCATATGTGAAGGTACAATGGATCAATCACAGGGAGAATGAAGCGACTTGGGAACTAGAGGATCAAGATGCGCGAACGCTACCACCTGAAACTCTTTGATTAAGGTACATTGAATCTTCTCGGTCACTATGATTTAAGTTACGTCAAGTTTCGAGGACGAAACTCTTTGTAAGATGGGTAGGATGTATAAACGGGAAAAAAGTGTAATAAATAAATAAAGAAATGAAGACATAAATAAAATTAAAAAGATGATAAGAATAGTAAATAATTAAAGGAAGTTAAGGATAATGGCAAACTTTAAAAAGAAATAATTAAGGACGTGATTCCAAGGGGAGTGTTTAACTCCCCCAAACAACGCTCAATTGACGTGAATAAATAAGGGAGTGGGGGGAGAAAACATCTGGAGGAAACAAAAAAAAGAAGAAGAAGAGAGACGCAAGAAGGAAGAGGAACGACGGCTAGGAGGAAGTAATAGGGGGAAGAGGAAAAAAGGAGGAAGAGAAGGCAACTGATATAATTTCGATCGCGTAGTGCTGTCTGCAATCCAAGTAGGTTCCTTTTCCTCCTCCAATTGGTACAAATTCAAGCATGCTCTAGTGATATTTTATGTGTTTTTGTTGTTTTAATTGTTGAAATACATGGCATGTCGTTCAATCTGTGAAAAGCAATGAAATTTGGACTGTGGAATGCGTATACTGTTTTGCGTGGCTTGGATTGGGTTTAGGAAAAAATTTGATAATCATAATAGTTAAACTATTGCAAGATTATGAATTTTCCATTTTGTTTTGGCCTTATAATAGGTTCTCATAGACTGGAAAAAGACGAAAACGTAGATCCGGGTCGAAAAATAGCTGCCGGAGGCCGCCGGTGCGCCGCATGCGCTGCTAGAAGTGGCCGCTCGTGGCCTTCACGTGCGTGCAGCGGCCTGCACATGCCTCTGGTGTCCCATGCGCTGGAATTTGGAGTTTTTTCAAAAACAATTTCAAAAGGGCCCCTGACTGCCGGACAAGCCAGCCTTAACGGGCTGGCTGCACTTTAGCAGTCCTAGCCTAGTTCTATTATGTATAAAAAAAGGGCTGAGTATAGCGGACCGAGCCGAATAGCCAACGGACCGGGCCAGCTATTGTCGGCCCAATAAGCTATTTTATATATAAAAAAAGCTGTAGTAGCAGGCCGGAGCCTGGCGGACCGGACCAGAATTGAGTGCGAGCTGGGGCTGGCGGGAATAGAATAGGGCCAGCCCCAAAGTTTATTTTCATTAAATATTTTAGTATAATTTCTAGAAATTGTATAATAGTTATTTAATTAATTTAAAATAGTAATAATTATAAAAAATATAAATAAATATCAGAAAATTATAAATAAATCCTAAAAATTATAAAATACTGAAATTAAATTATTTCCATTAAATTTTTGGTAATTGTGATAATTTACTTAATTTGGATAATTAGGTAATAAATAAAATAAATAAGGGGAAAATGAGGAAAATATAGGAAATGCACGATAAACGTATACAAGCTGTGGAAAAGTGGATTTGGTGCCGAACAATGTGGAGTTAGCATTCGAGCAAATAAATGAACCTAGATTAAGTGTCGGAGGATGGTGAAGATGAGCCAGGGGCCTCAGGCGATTGTGTTGTTGCATTCATGGCACGTGCATTGCATTGATGGCGGGTCGTGACGTACGGGTCACGGGCGCTCAGGATGGTGTACGGTGGTAGGGCCACGACACTCAGGATGGTGTGCGGTTGCGTGGCCACGCACACTCAGTATGGTGACTGTGGGGTGTACGACCTACAGCCACTCAGTAGGACCCCGGTTCATGCATTGCACCGTGTGGATATCGGCATTCTGTGTGACATGAATTTGTTGCGTGTGACATGCGTAGTGGGACGTGCATCACGATGTAGCGCATTCTTTACCTGGAGTGATTTACTTTTCCGCATTCTTTCGTAAGCTTATGTGATACTATATTTTATGTGCTATGTGTTATATCATTTTGGATGCTTGTCTTGTGCTACTTGGAGGCAGGCGCCTACTGAGTGATTTCTCCGTCACTCACCCCTACTTCCTCCACATTCAGGTGAGCAGGTAGAGGCCTACGATTATGTCTTTGTTGAGGAGGGGGCTGACACAGTGGAGTGGGCAGACTGATGGCCGCATCTAGGACATGAGACGACCTTGCGGTCATTTTTTATTATTTTATTAGGATTTCTACTATCCGGATTAGACCGTTGACACATTGATGTTATTGCTAGTACTTGTGTAGTATTTTATTGAGATATTATCTTTTATTCCTAGAACTTAATGAATGGTATTACGTTTCCGCGCGAAAAATTCCGTCTTTTTGGATATGTTGGAAATTGATTCGACGCTTTGTATTCTCCTTAGTGAGATACGGCAGGCGTATTGTTCCCGATGCTAGGGTTCGGGAGCGGGGCGCTACATCTTACAACCCCAACAGTCATAAAAATCTCCACTGACCATTTGAAGGGACTCAAACTGGATGTTTCTAGGTCATTGTCCATTTTCAAATGTTTTATTAAAAATTATATTTCTTTTTAGATAAGAATACAATATCAAGTAATTACTCATTCACTACATTAAAATTCATGTAACATACAGTATAAAATTCCTGACGACTGTTAAGGAGTCTTCACACATACAAAAAGTCAATAAGATGGCAAAAGCGTTAGGAGTGCATAATCACCAAGAAATATGAAACAATTCCCATTGTTTCAGATATGCACTACAACTCGCACAGTGAGTAATTACTAAATCAACAACTTAAGTTGCTTTCTCAACGCGAACATGCATGCGGTTGTTAGGTCCCTTAGAACACACTAGAAGGGGGGGGGGGTTTGAATAGTGTGTTCACCAAGTATGGATATTTTGTGTCTATTTTTCGTTTTTGAGTGCAACCAATACTTGGATGTGTTCTTTAGAGAGAATAAAACTTGAAAGACAGTAAAGAACACGAGTATGTATAGAGGTTCAAGTCAAGAGACTCTACTCCTCTACCTTCTTGATGTTTCACAAGAAGAATTTTGAAATGGGGATTGTTATTTCTTTTGGGGGAAACAACAATCAAAACAAAATCAAGAAAATACAAACTAGGCACCTTGCCTAGACCACAACCAAGAGTTCTAACACTTTGAAGTTTAGCCTCCAAAGATCTTCTTTGCCCTCAAAGAAATCTTGTAGGGAGAATAGTGCACCACACACTATCAACTAACCCTTCAAAGTTTAGAAAACTTAAACAAAGAGCACCCTTGCTCCTTGACCAACAATCTACCAAATCTCTCACAGAAAAATCTCACCAAGAAGAAGACTCTTCTTCTTACAATAATCACTCTCAACAATAAAGTAAAGATGTACAAAGATTACAAATATTTTGAGAGCTTGAGCTTGAGAGAACTTGAGAGCTTGTGGAGTAGAAAGTTGGAGAAGGAAGTGGAAGAAACCCTACTTTTATCAACTTCAAAGTTTCTTCCCGTTTGAAACCCTCTGCACTAACATTAATGGGTTTTGGCATCATGTGTTGGTGAGTCCTCATCATTGGAGATCTCCCTTTGGCATGTAGCAACATTCTTGGAGAGATTTCAAAGTGAATGCCAAGAAAGGAAACCTGAAAAGCTTCAACAGAGAGGAGCCTGCAAGAAAGACACTAGAAAAAGAGGGTACAAAGAGTCAACTGATGTTAAAAAGTGAAGTTCAAGACCTTTGTAACGTTGGTCACATGAAGCGCCTAATGTGCAAAAGCACAGGCGTTCGAAGTGACATTGAGCGCTTGATGTGAAAATGAACAGTCGTTCGAAGTCACATCAAGCGCCTAATGTGGGCTTCTTAAGTCGTTCGAAGTCACATGAAGCGCTTAATGTGGCACTTCATGCTTGTTCGAACTAACTCTGACTTTTACTCAGAGAAAGTACTTAGGAGTACGTGCCCAGCCAGGGGAAAAGTACTTTTGGCATAGTGGACTGCATAAAGCGCCTAAAGAGGCGTTCAAAGTGTTCGCACTTTTCAACAGGTCACATAAAGCGCCTAATTAGGCGTTCAAAGTGTCCTGTTTTTCAAACACACACATGAAGCGCCTAATCTAGGCGTTCGAAGTGTTCGCAGATCCAGACACATCACATAAAGCGCCTAATCTAGGCGTTCGAAGTGTACTGGAGTCCACCAATGTACATTAAGCGCCTAATGTAGGCGTTCGAAGTGTACTGACTTCAAACAACAAACATGAAGCGCCTAATGGGTTGTTCAATGTGCCAAAGTTGTGCAAATCATCAAAACTCAACATGTTCTAACATTCTCCCTCTTTTTGATGATTTCACAATATGCATAACTTATCAAAGCTCCCCCTTAATATATGCTCCCCCTCACTGAGTGCAATAAAAAAATAACTTGAACACAATGAGATGATGAGACAATTTTAATGAACATCAACAATAAATTCAAGTTATAAAATTTTCATTCAATAATTGCAGGAAAGACAATTAACACCAACAAAACAAAAAAAATTTACATAGCACCACCACTTGGTGGTGTGAACCCACTAAAGCCAAATCCTACACTAGCGGCAAAATCAGTGAATCCACCCATGGATCCACCAGCACCACCAGCAGCATCACCAGCACCTCCACCAGCAGCATCACCATCACCACCAGTATCACCATCACCACCAGTACCACCACCACTTTCTCCCCCTAAATCATCAAAATTAGGAGGAAGAGCCCATGGACTGATCTGCATGAATGCATTGCGAAATGCAGTCATGCGCAGTCCATTTCGCGCATGCCGAGCTTCATGCTCAGCATCTCGAAGATGCAACTGCTGAACGGTTTGTTCAAGGGCAGCAATGCGTGATAGTAAGTCCGAAGAATTACTACCACTGGCGGTATCTTGAGGTCTTTCCTCGACCTCTTCTGCATCTGGAATAGTGATGGCCTTCCTCTTCTGCGAGTCCACGGCCTGGGCGATGTTGTAATGATCATAAACTTCAGATTTGGCAACTTGGGTCAAGTCTTCATCAGAAATATTAACGCCTTTTGACTTCAACAATATTGTAACAATATTGGCAAAAGGCAAGGCTTTTGACCCTTTTCGGAGAGCTGCAAACATGACCTCTATGATGATCCATGCAAGATTCAGCTGGGTAAGATGCTTGAGACGGTAAGAAACATAGAAATCCATGTTGCTTGGATTTCTAGTGGCCTTACCATTGATGCAGTAGGTGACCACCGCGAGTAGAATGCGATCCACCAACGGCATGTTCTGAGTCTTCTTGGAGGGGAAATACCCCAAATCAAATTTAACGTCCTGCTCCCGGACGCCGTATTTGGTACTCCAGTCAAATACAGAAAAATCAGTTAATCCCTCGTTTCGGATTCTCAAGACTTCACAAATTTCAGGAATAGTGAAGCTGAGAGGGGTACCATCAATAACAGAATTGAGGGAAAATGATTGAGACTCAGATTGTGGGGTGACCCACAAGTTTGAATAAAAGAGCCAGGTGTGCTCGCGGGAGTATTTTTGCATGTCAGGTCTGGACCAAAGAGATGTCCAGCCCTGATGTTCCAACAGAGGAACAATCTCAAAGGCAGTGCTCGTCTCAGGAAGATTGCTGAGATTGAGCAGTTTTAGAGGGATGACAAGACGACTGGATGCTATCCATTCTTGGAATAGCATCCCGGAGTAGTAGGAGAGATGGGCACCTTTGTCAATGGTGCGAGGAGGCTTTTTGATATCGGGATCAAATTTCTTTAGCCAAGGAAAGTTATCCTTGGTGAGCCCCTCTCGAATGGCTGTGATTTCAGGAGGCTCGACATTGCCTTGTCCAGCCGTTTGTTTTCGCTTTTGTGTTCTTGGGCGTTTGGAAGGACCAGCGGAAGCCATTTGTGAAGGAATTGGAAAAGAAGAGGTCTTGAAGCTTTTAGAGTAAAAGATGAAGATAAGAGTGAAGAAGAAAGAAAGAGGAGAGGTTGGATTTTAAAGGGTGAAGGGAGGAAGAGGAAGAGTTGGAGGAGTAATGGTGGGAGAAGAAAACAAGGAGAAGTGGGAGAGTGGGAGAGAGGATAGAGGAAGAAGATGAAGGGTTGGAGAGTATGGGGAAGGTGAAGAGGCAGACGTGGGAGAGAGGGAAGAGAAAGAGGCGGCTGGGAATTGATGGTCCTTGAATGACGCGAAAACTGAAGAGGCGGCGAAAAGACAGTGAAAGAATAGGGTTAAAGCGCCTAATGTGACATCGAACGACTTCACAAAAGTGGATGAAGCGCCTAATGTCACATTGAACGACTGTGTAAAGGAGGATTGAGCGCTTAATGTTAATTCGAACGAGTGAACACACTCAGATCAAGCGCTTAATCTTACATCGAACGACTCAATAAAGCGTCTGATGTCACTTCGAACGAGTGACATCCTTAGCATCAGGCGCTTGATGTGACATCAAACGCCTGAACAATTTGAGATAAAGCGCTTTATGTGTACTGATCTTGAAAATTTTTAAAATTTTCGTGCTCAGAACTCAAAATGGTTTTATCAACCCATATTGAGTAACCCCAACCTACTTCTTATGGATAAGAAGACATCGCTAGGCAAGGGTTTCGTGAAAATATCCGCAAGCTGGTCATGTGTAGGAACAAATTCTACACTAACCAAATTCTTTTGTACACAATCACGGATGAAATGATACCTCACTTCGATATGCTTGGTCCGACTATGTTGGACGGGATTTTGTGCAATATTTATGGCGGACGTGTTATCACACAAAATTGGCACCTTTGAGAAGTGAATGTTATAATCATTCAACGTGTTAGTCATCCATAACAATTGTGCACAACACGAGGCGGCCGACACATATTCGGATTCCGCCGTAGAGAGAGACACACTGTTTTGTTTCTTGGAGTACCAAGAGACGAGACAATCTCCAAGAAACTGACAAGTTCCGGAGGTGCTCTTTCTATCAACTAGACTCCCCGCATAATCGGAGTCACAATAACCTCTTAAATCAAAACATGCATTCTTAGGATAAAATAAACCAAATTTCAAAGTACTTCTAAGGTATCTAAGGATGCATTTTACCGCAATGAAATGCATCTCCCTAGGATCACTTTGAAATCTAGCACATAAGCACACTGCATGTAAAATATCGGGTCTACTAGCCGTCAAGTAAAGTAGACTACCTATAATGCCACGATACAAGGTTACCTTGACATGCTTTCCCTTTTCATCCTTGTCAAGCTTTGCACTTGTGCTCATTGGAGTGTTCACCTCTCTTCCTTCAGCAAAGTTGTACTTTTTGAGCAAATCTCTTGTGTATTTGGCTTGGGAAATGTACACACCATCTTTGGTTTGCTTGATTTGTAATCCAAGGAAATAATTTAACTCACCCATCATGCTCATCTCGAACTCACCTTGCATAAGACTAGCAAATTGCTCACAAAGACAATTGTTAGTAGCACCAAAAATAATATCATCAACATATACTTGGACAATTAAATGATTCCTACCTTGTTCTTTTATGAACAAAGTAATGTCAACTTTACCTCTTGAAAAGCCATTATTAAGAAGAAAAGTACTTAACCTCTCGTACCAAGCTCTTGGAGCTTGTTTGAGGCCGTAAAGAGCCTTTTTAAGTTTGAAGACATGATGTGGTGAATCATGACATTCAAACCCGGGAGGTTGTGCAACATACATTTCCTCTTGAATAACACCATTCAAGAACGCGGATTTAACATCCATTTGGTAAAGTGTAAAATCTCTATAACAAGCATATGCTAATAACATTCTAATAGCTTCAAGCCGTGCTACGGGTGCAAATGTCTCATCAAAATCAATACCTTCTTCTTGACGGTATCCTTGAGCAACTAACCTAGCCTTGTTTCTAGTGACATTACCTTGATCATCCATCTTGTTACGAAAAACCCATTTCGTACCAATAATAGGATGATCGTGTGGTTTGGGAACTAACTCCCAAACATCACTTCTTTCAAATTGGTTTAATTCTTCTTGCATAGCCAAGATCCAATTTTCATCAAGAAGTGCATCTTTAATATTTTTAGGCTCTATAAGAGAGACAAATGCATTCTCTCTATATTGCCTTCGTGTGGTGATACCCCTATTTAAATCACCTATGACTAACTCTTGAGGGTGAGAACTTTTATGCTTAAATGATCTAGGAAGATTGGATACATCACCTCCAATTTCCACTTGATCATGTTCCGGAAGAGATGAACCTTCATCATTATCATGAACCTCATGTTCCGGAATGTGTGATGCATTTTCTACATTTTGTGAATCAACATGAGCAGGGGAGACATTTTTACTTGACTCACTAAGTTCATTTACGTAAGGTGGAGGAGTACCTTCGAGAGGCTCAACTCTCAAGTCAACGAAGATGTTTCCATTTGGAGGATCATCAACAATCTCTCGTTGAGGAACTACCATAGGAACATCCTCAAGAATTTCTTCTTGAGGAGTCACATCTTCATCCTCTACACAATCCTCATTAAGTTTAGGTTCATCACTAAGTGACTCATTAAACTTAACATGGATTGATTCTTCCACCTTTTGACTCCTTTTGTTGAAAACACGAAATGCTTTACTATTTGAGTCATAACCCAAAAAGATACCTTCATCCGCTTTGAGGTCAAGTTTGTCCAAAGTATCTTTGGTATTAAGTATAAAACACTTGCAACCAAAGACTTTGAAATACCCAATGTTGGGAACTTTTCCATTCCAAAGCTCATAGGGTGTCACATTTAGGTATGGTCTCAAATAGACACGATTGATCACATGGCAAGCGGCATTTACCGCTTCGGCCCAAAAATACTTGGGCAAACCGAACTCATTTAACATTGCTCTACACATTTCTTGTAGAGTTCTATTCTTTCGTTCGGCCACACCATTTTGTTGAGGAGTTCTAGGTGCCGAAAGGTCATGAGAGTATCCTTTGGATATACAAAACCTTTCGAAATCACCATCGAACTCACCACCACGATCACTACGGATGGTCTTGATGGTGTCACCCACGTGATTTTCCAATCGTTTACTTAGACTTATGAACTCACTACATGCATCACTTTTCTTAGCTAGAAACATCACCCACGTATAACGAGTATAGTCATCTACTACCACGAAGGTGTAATGTTTGCCACCCAAGCTTCTTGTTCCAACATCCCCATACAAGTCCATATGAAGCAATTGTAGGGGCTTGGAGGTGGAAATATTTGTCTTAGGTTTGAAACTTGTTTTTACAAGTTTCGCCTTTTGACAAGTGTCACATAAGTCATTGTTTTCGAAACTCATTTTTGGAAGGCCTCGGACTTTATCATTTTCGCAAATAAATTGAAATGTTTTGAAACATACATGTCCGAGATGTCTATGCCATAGTTGCGTCAAATCATTCTTAGCAACTAGACACGATACATTTTGAAAAACCAAATCATTGATGCTAACCTTGTAAATATTTTTGAAACACAAAGCCTCAAATAAAATCTTTTCTTCCTTTTTCACAACACACTTTGTTTTCAAAAACGTTACCTCATAGTTAGCATCACAAAGTTGACTAACACTTATCAAGTTAAACTTAAGACCTACAACATATAAGACATCACTAAGAGAGAAGGAATCGTTACCCACAATACCATGTCCTTTGATTTGGCCTTTGCTACCGCCAAAGTGGACAACTCCTCCGTCTTGCATAGTGAGTCTATGGAAGAGACGTTTGTCTCCCGTCATATGGTTGGAACACCCACTGTCCACGACCCATTTGACCTTGTTGTCTTAACTTTCTCCATTGAGTGCTAGGGCCTACAAAGGAACCATATGAAGTTGGTACCCTTTTTGTTTTGGGTCCTTGAAGGTTAGTTACCTTCATCTCGCCTTTCGGCACCCACACAAGATTCTTGTTATTTTTAGCTCTACATACTCTTTCTACATGACCTTTCCTATTGCAATAAAAACATGTAGGAGTATGCTTGTGTGAAGGTGCATGCTTGTGCGAATGTTTGTGCATTGGCACATGTCGTGTTTCCTTCTTAGGAACCACCTTCTTTGGAATAGAAGAAGGTTTTTGTTTCACAACATGAACCAAAGGTTGTGATGCCTTTGGTGCATTAGCCTTTTGTTTAGGCATGTGCCTTTGCTTCTTCAAGGAGGTTTTAGACTCCTTGACCACTTGTGCTTGTTCATTTTTATTTCCCTTCTTAGATGCATACATGGCACTAGGTTTGACTTTCATGCTTGGCCTAGATGCATCTTTGATCTCTACCTTTTTAGCACTTACCCTTGATTCATTTTTCTTATCCTCAAGGGCTTGAGCACATGATTTCATCAAATCATGTTTCTCTTCAAGTGCAATCACATGCATAGTTAAAAATATATCATGCTCAAGTTGCAATGCAATGTGATTTTCTAACGTGTCATTATACTCATTTATGCATGCTCTAAACTCTTTCTTGACACGTTGATATTTTAAATCAAAGAGATCATTTTCTTGTATTAAATCATCTCGTTCATCAATAACTTTATAGTGAGATGAAATATTGCATACCTCCTTGTCATCGTCGATGGCCATTAGTGCAAAGAATTCCTTGTCAAGATCATCTTCCACCACCCCCGTGAGTGCAAGATCATCTCTATCGCCATTGTCGCTTTCGGATCCGGAAAGAAAGCTCTCCCAATGGGCTACCTCCGCTTGCAAGGCCTTCTTCTTTTGGTAGATGGCCTTCTTGTCTTTGAGTTGCGGCTCCTTCACCCGACAATCCTTCATGAAGTGACCAAGCTTCCCACATTTGTAACATTTATTCTCTTGGTCCTTCACCTTGTCCTTGGGATATCTTTCCTTGACGAATCTCCTTGCTTCGTCACCATTCTTTCTCGCAATACGTCGGAATCTTTTGACAAGAAGTCCGACTTCATCATCCGAGTCCTCCGACTCTACTACCAACGCCTTTGAAGATTGGCGAATAGGATCATTCTTCTCTTGTGCATCCAAATGAATCTCATAAGTGATGAGATTCCCATATAACTCGCCCAAGGTGATTGTTTCAAGATCCTTGGACTCCTCAATGGCCGTCACTTTCGCGTTCCATTCTCTTCCTAAACTGTTTAGGAAGCAATGGTTTAAATCCTCTTGTTCTATCTTCTTGCCAACCGCTTTGAGAAGGTTGACAAGCTTGGTGAATCTTTGGATGGACTCTTCAATCTTTTCACCTTTGGGGACAGTGAAGTTGTAAAATTGTTTTATCAACTGTCTCCTTTTGGCCTTCCTTACTTGAGATGTTCCTTCGTGGATCATCTCAAGCTTTGTCCAAGCCTCGTGTGCGGATTGGACACCTTAAATCTGAGCTCTCTCATTTGTGGAAAGAGAGCTATTTAAAATAGCATGAGCTTTGCTATTTATGGCCAACTGGAACTCCTCCTCAGGAGTAGGATCATCAATATCAATGGGAATCATAGATCCTCTTGAGACCTCAACCCATATTATGTGAGAACAAGAACGCAAGTACGTTTCCATGTTTGACTTCCACAGTGGGTAGTTTAAAGGGTCAAACATGGGAACTTTAACGTGGACATTTGAGATAGAAGGGAATAGGGTTTCCTGCCTCTTTCTTCTGGAGGTTTCAGCACTAGGAGAACCCAAGTCATCAAAAACAAAGGGATCCATACTAGAAATGATCAAATCTTGTATTTGGACTCAAATAAGCAAGATGAGGCTCTGATACCAATTGTTAGGCCCCTTAGAACACACTAGAAGGGGGGGTTGAATAGTGTGTTCACCAAGTATGGATATTTTGTGTCTATTTTTCGTTTTTGAGTGCAACCAATACTTGGATATGTTCTTTAGAGAGAATAAAACTTGAAAGACAGTAAAGAACACGAGTATGTATAGAGGTTCAAGTCAAGAGACTCTACTCCTCTACCTTCTTGATGTTTCACAAGAAGGATTTTGAAATGGGGATTGTTATTTCTTTTGGGGGAAACAACAATCAAAACAAAATCAAGAAAATACAAACTAGGCACCTTGCCTAGACCACAACCAAGAGTTCTAACACTTTGAAGTTTAGCCTCCAAAGATCTTCTTTGCCCTCAAAGAAATCTTGTAGGGAGAATAGTGCACCACACACTATCAACTAACCCTTCAAAGTTTAGAAAACTTAAACAAAGAGCACCCTTGCTCCTTGACCAACAATCTACCAAATCTCTCACAGAAAAATCTCATCAAGAAGAAGACTCTTCTTCTTACAATAATCACTCTCAACAATAAAGTAAAGATGTACAAAGATTACAAATATTTTGAGAGAGCTTGAGCTTGAGAGAACTTGAGAGCTTGTGGAGTAGAAAGTTGGAGAAGGAAGTGGAAGAAACCCTACTTTTATCAACTTCAAAGTTTCTTCCCGTTTGAAACCCTCTGCACTGACATTAATGGGTTTTGGCATCATGTGTTGGTGAGTCCTCATCATTGGAGATCTCCCTTTGGCATGTAGCAACATTCTTGGAGAGATTTCAAAGTGAATGCCAAGAAAGGAAACCTGAAAAGCTTCAACAGAGAGGAGCCTGCAAGAAAGACACTAGAAAAAGAGGGTACAAAGAGTCAACTGATGTTAAAAAGTGAAGTTCAAGACCTTTGTAACGTTGGTCACATGAAGCGCCTAATGTGCAAAAGCACAGGCGTTCGAAGTGCATTGAGCGCTTGATGTGAAAATGAACAGTCGTTCGAAGTCACATCAAGCGCCTAATGTGGGCTTCTTAAGTCGTTCGAAGTCACATGAAGCGCTTAATGTGGCACTTCATGCTTGTTCGAACTAACTCTGACTTTTACTCAGAGAAAGTACTTAGGAGTACGTGCCCAGCCAGGGGAAAAGTACTTTTGGCATAGTGGACTGCATAAAGCGCCTAAAGAGGCGTTCAAAGTGTTCGCACTTTTCAACAGGTCACATAAAGCGCCTAATTAGGCGTTCAAAGTGTCCTGTTTTTCAAACACACACATGAAGCGCCTAATCTAGGCGTTCGAAGTGTTCGCAGATCCAGACACATCACATAAAGCGCCTAATCTAGGCGTTCGAAGTGTACTGGAGTCCACCAATGTACATTAAGCGCCTAATGTAGGCGTTCGAAGTGTACTGACTTCAAACAACAAACATGAAACGCCTAATGGGTTGTTCAATGTGCCAAAGTTGTGCAAATCATCAAAACTCAACATGTTCTAACAGCGGTCTCTGACATGCATATAGCCTAGTATTCTTTACGATTATGGATCTCCTGTATGTTCTTTTACCTTAGAACATGAGTTTAAAGACGATATTATAATACTAATAGCGTTGACCGTCGATTTTTCGATAATTTTATTAATTTTCAATCAGCTAGTTGAAGGATTTTGATGATAATTCAATACCGAATTACCCAGAAGTATTTCTTCACTAGGTTAGATACATGTACGTAGAGACACACACAATAGGTACGCACATTTGTTGGTTCTAGACATCGATAAAGCAGTATTCTTTAGGAATATAGATCTCATGTATGATCTCATGTATGATCTTTCAACATAGAATAAGATAATACATGAAATTTGAATATAAGAGCCTGTAAGTGATAGATATAGTTTATTGCTTGAAATAGTAGATTTTATTTTCCACCAGTTTATAAGAAAAGGACAATACGTAAATGTTTATACATGCATGTAGATTAAGAACTCCGCTAACTTCATCTCTCCTAGCACTATTTTTGTTTGTTAGTCAGAGAAATTCAATCAACTTAGTGTTCACGGCAGCCTCCATCTATACTCCACTTCTATCTAGAACTAAAAAAGCAACCCACCATAACCGTTTCTCAAAACTTCCCTTTCTGTGGAATCCAAGAAGTGCCCCGGAAGTACCAAAAACTTCTTAATTCATCAATCAGAACTGTTGCTTTCTTGATAGAGGCAATAAATATTGTTGCCCAATTTTTGTTTCTTAGTTAGAGAAATTCAATCAACTTAATTTTATGGGTCCTCACACGTAATTGAGAATATGAAACGTTCAGATTAAATTAGTCATTGATGATGAGAAAACATGTGCCACATAAAAAGATAAGTCTAATTGGTCCGGCCGGTATAAGAATGACACCAACTTCAGTTGACCTGGCAGAGTCGCAGGTCCCTCAAGCCTTACACTGGCTTCTCATTCAGATTAAATTAGTCATTGATGATGAGAAAACATGCGCCACATAAAAAGATAAGTCTAATTGGTCCGGCCGGTAAGAGTGACACCAACTTCAGTTGACCTGGCAGAGTCGCAGGTCCCTCAAGACTTACACTGGCTTCTCAGGTTTGGCCACAAAAACCTTGTAAGGGTGGCACAGAGGTCACATGACGCCTCCACAATGCTAATTACGTTATTAAGTCTACATCAGTAAAGTTAGTGCCACGAACATCACCTTAGTCACTGCCGCTACCAGCTGAACTTTAACCTTAGCGAGGGACCTTACCCACTCAACCTGACACATCAGCAAGACATAAGAGGCCTACCGAAATTCTCCTTAGCTTAGTACAGAAGTCACTTGCTAGAGCAAACACCTGCTAGGAAGCGGTTTATCCATGCAACACGACACGTAGCGACATTAACAGCCATGCACAGGCTAGACAGGAGACTTAGCATTCTTCCATAACAAGTCAACATGCGTGGTTGCCGAAGTCATAAAAGAGGCAGTCACGTCTGACAAAGGACCAAGTTCGTTCCCGACACACCAAAATTCCAGCAAACACACTTTCTTTAAATTTCAATATAAGCACCGTGATTATTGATAAACCGATAAATGACTTGAGCATGGAGGCTTTTAACTTAAGTAAATCACCGAAGCCTCTAACGTTGTTCATTCGTGCAGATTCTGAGAACGTTAGTTTTGACAACAAATAATGTCTACGATCTAAGGCCATTTTATGAATCATCTCTGATCTAAGGCGATTTTCATATCCACGTCATTTTTTTTATTTGCACTCAACTTGATTAATATAACGATTCTTAAAAGAATGACTCTTCCTATGTGATTTATGGTTGCCAATGCATAACTATTACACATTGTTAATCATTATTTGTAACCAATAAGATATATTAAAGTATGAGGAAGTGTGATATGTTGGCAGTAATGGCGGTAGAGAAATAGAGTGCACTCAACGTACAAATATTAAATTTCGTATTATATTGAAATAAGATATCTTATAATTGCACATTGGCCATATTAAAATTCACCTAATTATTAATAAAAGAATTGTGACGATAAGCTAATGAGGCTGTAAATGAATGGTTAAGGCTAATATCTCTTAGGTTCAACCTTCGATGACATCACACTAGATGGGCACGGTTAGAATATATTATGTTTTCATGATTTGTACAATTGACACTTAGAACACCTACATGAGGTGCCTAATGTGAAGTGTCTAGAAGTCAATACATTTCGAACGCCAACATAAAGCGCCCAATGTAAAGTGTCCGGAGACCAGTACACTTCGAACGCCTACATAAGGCACTTCATGTAAAGTGTTTGGATTCTAGTACACTTCGAACGCCTACTTCAGGCGCTTCATATGTCAAGTTACAAAATAGTACACTTTGAATGCCTAAACAGGCGCTTCATGTGTATCATAAAGTCAAATGAGCCTTTCCTCCCAAAATGGGCACGAACATCAAGTTACTTTTGGTAAATTCGGAATCACTTCCAACAAATATGAAGGCTTAGATTAGGCGCTTCATGTGACTTCGAACAAGTTATGTTGCCCACAATGGCGCTTCATGTGACATTGAACAAGTGCTCTTATTCACTTAAGGCGCTTTATGTCACATCGAACGCCTGTTCAAAATCACATTAGGCGCTCCATGTCACATTGAACGTCTGCTCATTAAACACATAAGGCGCTTCATGTGACCAACATTACGAATGTTTTATGCTTCATTTGCTAATGCTTACTTGACATTTGTACCCTCTTTTTTAGTGCAATATCACAGGTTCTCTCTCTCTTTTGGAGAAGATCATCTTTCCTCTTTGAGCTTTCAAGAAGAAGAATTCTCAAGAAGCTTGCAGTCATCCAAGAGAAGATCTCCAAAGATGAGGACATATCATCACAAAGAGACAAATCCCATTATTGGCTCCTGCAAAGGTTCAAACGGCTGGAAGGAAACTGATGATAAAACAAGGATTTTCATCTCATTTGCTCTCCAACTTTCTACCAAAAAAAAGCTCTCAAGTTTCTCTCTAGGTTTTTAACTCTTAAAATAGTTGTATTGTGTATTTTACTTTATTTGTGGAGTTGTGTTGTAAAAGAAGAAGATGTTTCTTCTTGTTGAGTGAAGATTGTGAGAGGCTAAGTGTAGATTGTTGGTCAAGAAGCAAGGATGCTTCTTGTTTGAAGAAATCCAAGCCTTAGAGGGTTAGTTGATAGTGTTGTGGTGCACTATACTCCCTACAAGGGTTCCTTGAGGTGCAAGAAAGTTCTTTGAAGGCTGAGTTCAAGGGGTTGGTATTTCTTCGTTGTGGTCTAGGCGAGTTGCCTAGTTTTTCTGTATTTGGATTTTTTTCTTAATTGTTGTTTCCCCCAAAAGAAATAACAATTCTCCATTCAAAATCATTCTTATGAAAAATCAAGAAGGTAGAGGAGTAGAGTCATTTTGACTTGAACCTCTATACATATTGTGTTCTTTACACTTTTGTAAATTTTATTCATTTCAAGAACACATCCAAGTATTGGTTTGCACTCACAAACGAAAAATATCCAAGAAAATATCCATATTTGATGAACACACTATTCAACCTCTCTTCTAGTGTGTTCTAAGAGACCTAACATGCCCTAAACTCGTACAATGCGTAATTACTAAATCAACAAATTAGTTGCTTTCTCAACGCGAACATGCGGTCTTTGACATACATATAGCCTAGTATTCCTTACGATTATGGATCTCATGTACGTTCCTTTACTTTAGAACATGAGTTTAAAGAAGCTATTATAATACTAATAGCGTTGACCGTCAATTTTCCGATACTTACATATGATAATTTTATTAATTTTCTGTCAGCTAGTTGAAGGATTTTGATGGTAATTCAATATCGAATTACTCAGAAGTATTTGTTTAGTAGGTTATGTTAAACTATTAACAATTGCTCAAACGGTTTTTCATATTTCATAGCAGGCCTTTTACACTGTTTATATAATACAGAGGGGGATACAATTAAGGGATTTGGGATTAGTACAAATTGATGACAATAGCAATTAACGGAATTACATAATCACAACATTTATGGTATTTATTGTGGTCTTTATCTTCTTTCCTTTTTTTCCATATTCTGACACTCCCCCTCAAGTTGAGTCAGCGGATCCTCGATGCTTAACTTGCTCAGAATATCTCGAAACCTTCCTTGTGAGACGGACTTCGTGAGTATATCAGCCAGTTGTTCTTCAGACCTTATAAACGGTAGACAGATTAGATGTTTCTTCCAGCTTCTCTTTTATAAAGTGTATGTCTACCTCGACATGTTTCGTTCTGTCATGTTGTACGGGGTTCTCTGAAATGCTAATCGCGGCCTTGTTATCGCACATCATTTTTGGTACTGTCTTTGGTGGAAATCCCATTTCGGTTAGGATTTTTCTGATCCATAATACTTCTGCTAGCCCTCGAGCAATTCCTCGAAATTCAGCCTCTGCACTTGACAGTGCCACCACTTTTTGCTTTTTTACGTTTCCAGGTGACTAGGTTTCCACCTACCAGGGTGAAGTAACCATAGGTCGACCTCCTATCATTGGGATTTCCTGCCCAATATGCATCTGTATAGGCCTGTATATCCAGGTGTCCATGTTTCCGGAAAACTATTCCTCTTCCTGGAGTTCCCTTTAAATACCTGACCACTCGCAGTACAACATCCATATGCTCCTTTTGTGGCTGATGCATGAATTGACTCAAGACCCCTACAGCATATGCAATATCAGGCCTTGTGTGTGAAAGATATATTAGTCTTCCCACCAGTCGCTGGTATTGTGTTTTATCTATTAGTTCCCTTCCTTGTACTATCTGCAGGCCATGGTTAATCACCATTGGTGTTTCAGCTGGTTTGCAGTCCACCAATCCGATTTCTGCCAATAGATCCAATATATATTTCCTCTGTGATATGAATATCCCTTGTCTAGATCTTAAGACCTCGATGCCCAAGAAATATTTTAGAATCCCTAAGTCCTTCATCTCAAATTCTTGAAACAATTGCTGCTTTAGCGTTGTGATTTCATCAGCATCATTTCCTGTGATTATCATGTCGTCAACATAGATAACCAGACACGTAATAAGAGTACCTTTCTGATTCAAGAACAATGTGTGATCTGCATTACTTTGACGATATCTGTACTTTCTCATAGCCATAGAGAATCGTCCAAACCACGCTCTTGGAGATTGCTTTAATCCATAGAGTGCCTTCCTCAGCCTGCACACTTCTCCCTGTCTGAATGTTTCAGTGAACCCTGGTGGTGGCTCCATATATACTTTCTCCTGTAAGTCTCCATGTAGGAACGCATTCTTTACATCTAGCTGATATAGGGGCCAATCAAGGTTAGCTACGATTGAGAAAAAAACTCTGATTGTGTCGATCTTGGCTACTGGAGAGAATGTCTCAGAATAGTCTATGCCATAGGTCTGTATGTATCCTTTCGCGACCAATCTTGCTTTATATCTTTCAACTGTCCCATCAGCTCTGTGTTTTACTGTAAAAATCCATCTGCACCCTACTGGTCTTTTACTCGGGCTTCCTTTGCATTTCTCCTATGTACCATTTTTGATAAGGGCTTCCATTTCTGCTTCCATAGCCTTTCTCCATTCCGGAATTTTTTTGGCTTCTTCCACTGTTCTGGGAACGCGCTCAGAATAAAGAGATGTGTGGAATGCAAGTGCTGTTTCTGAGAGATGTCTTTTGTCTTGATTAACCGGATACCTTGAATTTTTTGGTCTATATTCTGGCTCATACCGGACTGGAGGGATTCCTCTATTTTTTCGTGGTGGCAAAGTATATCCTGTCTCTATAACTCTAGACTGTTCCTGCACTGGGTTAGATATCTCAAGACACTGTTTTTCAGGAGAAGATGGGATTTGACTTACCACAGGGGATTTATCAGGAGTTGATACCGGGTCATGTTCGGGCGTAGCGGACTCGTCTTTGTTGCTTGCAGTTGGATTGGTGGTTTGGTGTACTCCTCCTGTTGAAATAGCCTCTGGAAGAATAGGTGTGTATAACTAACCGAGTGAGTGAATCTGTGTATACTCCCCCTGAGAACGAGGGTGGTTTTGGAAAAAATATTCTGTTTCGAGGAAATGACAGTCCATGGTGGTGTACATACGGCGAGTTTGTGGATCAAAGCATCGGTATCCTTTTTGATTTATTCCGTATCCGACAAAGATACACTTAGTAGCACAGGGATCAAGTTTCGAGCGGTGTGTCCTGGGTATATGAACATAGACTGTGCAGCCAAAAATTCGGGGAGAGAGAGTAAGATAAGTGGGTATTGGGTGAAAGTGGGATAAGACATCAAGAGGTGTTTGGTATTTAAGAATTTTTGTGGGTAGGCGATTTATGAGGTAATTGGCTGTAGCAACTGCTTCAGGCCAATAGTGTACTGGTACTTTGGACTCAAGCATAAGTGATCGGGTAATCTCAAGAAGGATGCGATTTTTTCGTTCCGCTACCCCATTTTGTTGTGGGGTGTCAGGACATGTAGTTTGATGTATTAATCCATTTTCACGGAAAAACTCAAAGAAGGATTTGTTTAGATACTCATCACCATTATCTGTCCGAAGAATTTGAATTTGCTTGTTGTATTGTGTTGTGATCATGTGGTAAAAAGTAGTAAATTAAGCAAAGACCTCAGATTTGTGTTTGAGAAAGTAGACCCATGTCATCCTGGTACAGTCATCAACAAATAACAAAAAATATGATAGCCCATTTGGACCAGAAGATGGCGATGGGCCCCAAACATCAGAATGAACAAGGAAAAACGGGCGAGTGGATCTTGTATTATTTGGTGGATACGACTGTTTATGACTTTTTGAAATAATACATGTTTCACATGGTAACGTAGAGTACTGAGAAAAAACATCAGGAAGTATCATTTTTAAATACCCTAGAGAGGGGTGGCCCAAGCGGTGGTGCCACAACCATGCCTTCCGATCGGCTGTCCCATGAGTAAGTGCTGCTGCCCCTTGTTGGTCCATATCGTCAACAAAGTAGAGTCCGTTCCACTCAGAACCATGCCCAACTATCTTCCCCGTCTGAATATCCTGCAGAAGACAAAAGGTTGGATGGATTAGTACTGTAAATTTCATTTCTTTGGTGAGATGACTGATGGATAACAATTTATGAGACAATGAAGGGACATATAGACAATTCTGTAAAGAAAGGGACGGAGTCAACTGAATGCTCCTGGCTCCTTGAACTGGTGAACAACCTCCGTTGGAAGTTCGAATAAATTTTTTCTGAGGGTGAGTATATTGATGGAAATCTGAGATATCATATGACATTGTGTCAGTTGCACCACAATCAAATATCCATCGCGGGTCCTTTTCTGTATTATTGGAAAACTGGGGACTAGTTTTATCAAACAGGAAACAAAGGGGGTTCTGTTCTGCGAGTAAAAAAGAAGAGGGGCCTGGATGCAATTTGCAACCAGGCCCTTTACCTTTAAAAGCCTCGGTTAATTCCTCTTTAGGGTTGTGGCCGCCGCTGCCCCTTATTTCTTCTCCTCTGCTACTTTCTGGATGCTTCTTCTCTATCTGTCCGTAAGTCACTCCGCCGAAGCCATGGTCCTCCTGTCCATCGATGGCGGTCTGAGGACTGCCCGTGGCGGAGCTGGCCGTGGCTCCTTTCTTGCCCATTTTTCTAGTATCCGGCCACCAGTCCGGGTACCCAATCCGATGAAAACAGCCTTCTGCTGTATGCCTGCTTCCTCCGCAATGGCTACATCGAAGATTGGCTTTTTCGTCATTGGGAGATGAGGATCCAGAGGGAGCTCCTCTCCCTGGTTCTGACCGCCATTTTTTCTCCTTCCTTGAACTGGTTTCGTGGTTGAGATGGTCTCCGCGTGTGACCAGTCCGCTCCCTATACCTACATTTTTTTCTGTTGGCTGTGCATCTCCTCCTCCCTTCATAATGGACCTCCGATGTGCTTCCCTTCTGATTTGGGAATAGGCTTCTTCGATGGTAGGAAGAGGGTCAGTTTTTAGGATGTCCCTCTTTTCGGTATCGTAATCATCATTGATAGCTTGTAGAAACTGATACAAACGATTTCGTTGCTGTAGTTGATTGTACAGATTCATGTCTTGTGGGCAGTGCATAGGGTTGGGTAGTCTGCGGTCAATTTCTTTCCAAACTGACTGAAGTTGGCTGTAGATTCATTCCAACGGTAAAGACCCCTGTTTCAAGTTGTTGGCTTTAACCATCAGATCATATATTTGCAGTGGATCTTTACCACTGCTATATGTGGCTTCTACACCTTTCCACAAGTCCCATGCGGTTGGATAGTCAATGTATTGATTGACAATATCCGGCTCTATATTTTCTAATATCCATGTCAGTACCGTGGAATCCGTCTGTCTCCACTGTTGGTACGATGGATCCTGTTTTTGGGGAGGGGAAGCAGTGATGTGTCTGAGCTTTCCTCTCCCATCGATGGCTAGACTGATTTTTCTAGCCCAGATTGCATAGTTGTGATCATTCAATTTTTCGGTTAGGTTGATTTGAGTACTGGATGAGTTTTCTGCTAGGTGTGATTTGGGTGCCCATTTTTGCAGTAGCTCGAGTACTTGGGACAGATTCAATGGTTCAGTCATAGGGTTGGTTGCCCCCCCAGACTGTGATGTGCTTGACTGGGGTGTTTGGTCGGCCATGAGAAAGGTTAGCAGGTGGGATTTCTAGGTAAGTGATGAGCTTTTGCAGTTCATCGTTTTGAAGATGAATGCTAGCTCTGATACCATGTTAAACTATTAACAATTGCTCAAACGGTTTTTCATATTTCATAGCTGGCCTTTTACACTGTTTATATAATACAGAGGGGGATACAGTTAAGGGATTTGGGATCAGTACAAATTGATGACAATAGCAATTAAAGGAATTACATAATCACAGCATTTATGGTATTTATTGTGGTCTTTGTCTTCTTTCCTTTTTTTCCATATTCTGACAGGTTAGATACATGTATGTAGAGACACGCACAATACATACGCACATTTGTTGGTTCTAGACATCGATAAAGCAATATTCTTTAGGAATATAGATCTCATTTATGATCTTTCAACATAGAATTTAAGTTTAAGGATGTTAATAGAATGCTAACAGTGTTGAATGTTAAATTTTCGATACCTAGATATCGTGATTCTTTTATTCTCTAGCTAATCCAATGCATGGGGTAGTTGTTAAGTTGTAAAACGTTATGATGATGAAAAGATGTTTTGAATGAGTTAAAATTATGTTAAGTTGTGCACTGTTGATTCCTCTCATTGGCTGAGGTTAACTGTAAGCGATGGCTTTGACTAAAGCACTGCCGAGCCGAGGTGTAATATGTTAAATTGTCCTTACAAGATGACTTTATTCCTAATCATTCTTGGTCATATTTGAACAAGTGCCGACATGACTCAGGCATGCGGCCGGGCTGACCAAAGGTCATAATTGAATTTCCCTTAGCCACTTTAATAGACTTGTTTTCAGCTAAAGATGGTGGTGGCCGAGATGAAGACCTTCTACCCGAGGATGACCAGTTAAGTAGCCAACCTTGAACTTCGTTGACCATTTGACTAACTGACGACTTTGTGTTTTTCGAGCAGGTCAGATTTTGGTTCATTATTTGCCCCCAGATTAGTTTGGCCGAGCTGACCAGGAACGACAAGCTAATCGATTCAGAGCTTTTAATGCGCTTTCCTTTTAGGTATGACGTGTCTGCTTCTGATTGGGCTGTAATGCGCATTTACTGTCTACGCAGAGCACGAAGCGTCAGTTACACACCTTTTCAGATCTGGCGGTTGCAAGGATCGAGGACGGCATCTTCGAGGTGTTGTTTCGAATGGCCGAGATGACACCTATAAATAAGGCTTTCCACAGTCTCTTGAACCTTTTATTTTTTCTGTTTTATGCTCCTGCTTTCTTCTCCGGCGTCTCTTTCAAGCTTCCTCCGACAGTCTTCTCTGGCCATCCTCAGTTTCTTTCGGTCGTCTTCATCCTTTTCCTTAGCAAATCTTTACTGTAAGTCTTCTCTTCTAATTCTTCATCATATCTGCTTCTTCACCCCATGATTCTCAAAACTTTTTTGAGGGCGCTTCTTACGTCGGCAGTGGTGGAGGAATCTCTAATTCTCTATCTCCGTCTGGTAGGACGGTTTCTGATGATGACCGCCCTATAGGTAATCTGCACTGGACCACTGGTGACGCTGCTCAGTCCAGCAGAGCTGTCACAGTGGTTGACTCTTTGCTGGAGCAAGCAGGGACTGCTCCTGCTCCGGCATCTGTAAATCCCCCAGCTCTGCAAAGGGCTCCATCTCTGTTTACGGGGGTCCTTGAAAGAGGTCCCCCTTCTTCTTTTGTTCAAGAGTCATTTTGCACTATCTGTAAGACCTACACAATTGACCGAGATCGGTTTGGCCCCATTTTGCCTCTGCCTGGTCAGACTGTTTACGATCCTCCAAAGGATTATAAAGCAGTCTACGAGGATTACTTTAAGTCGGGGTTCAGTCTTCCCATTCCTGAATCCCTTGTCCGAATTCTTCGTGTTTATAATCTCAGACTTCCTCAGATCCAGCCAAATGGCTTAAAACTCATTCTTTGTTATCTTCTATTTCTTAGAATAGCTGAGTCTTCTTTTAATACCATAGTATTTAGGGCTCTTTTTTCTTGCCGAGTCTCACACAGCTGGTATTATTTCAGCAAGCGAGCCTCTAACATCGATTTCCCTTTCGCTATTAATATTCCTACCTTTACCAAGAATTAGAAAGGTAAATTCTTTTATGTCAAAAAAGCTGAGCTGCCGAAGGCAAACATCTGGAAGTCTGGCAGGCAAACAATACGAGGCCGGGCCCAGACTACTGTGATGAGGCAGCCAGACTTCGGGGTCTACCAATCGTCAGTGACTGGCAAAAGATGGATTATGATATTCTCATGGCAGCCGACCTGAGCCATCTGGTTGTGGGTCAAAATTATCTGCCAATTTCTCTCGACAACTTGATCATTGTCAAAGGTTGGTTTCGTTATACTTTAAATTCTGTATTTTTTCTAACTTTAAGTTGATAACTGTTTTTTACTTTTGATGCAGGCTCAATGGCCTCGGGCAATACCGACCACGCTACAAGAATGGCCGAGACGGGGGCCAGGAAAAGAGCTTGTAAGGTCAGACGAGTTGCCGCACTTTCTGCTGGGGGAACCTCTGTGCCAGCTCTGCCCCCACCTGAAATCACTCCTCTGGCCGAACCCAGATCTGAGTCGGCCAGATATGAACATGTTGGAATGGTTGAACCTGAAGCAGGTATTTCATCTCATCTTTGTTTTTTTTTGTAGTATTGAGAATCACAATACTTAACTTTCTTTGCACTTTTCTACAACTCCACCAATTGTGGAAATTCTGGATGAAGAAGCTGAGGTCCAATCTCCAGCTCATGCCTCGACTGAATCTGAGCCAATAGATGAAGTTGGTGAGGGCTCCAATCTTCGCCGCCGGGAGAGGCAGAGGGGAGAGGGATATTCTCATATCCCGGAGGCTGGTCCCTCCAGAATTCGTGAAATAACTCTGCCTCAGACATTAGAGATGCCTCCACCTCAACCCTTTGATGCATCAAGGTTGATCCTGGGGGAGTTCACTGTTGAAGACTCTGTTGTGGAAATTCCCACAGCAAGACGTATGAATCAGATGACGGTCTTGCCTGCTGACCATGAAAGGTTCATGGCTCCATCATGGGAAGGGTTTCTCAATGCCTACCACATAAACCTGGCCTTGGTGAGTTCCTTTTTCTCTGAAAATGTGTTCTGTGATGACACTTAGAAAAGTTTCTTACTTTTTTGCTTTGGCAGATCCGAGCTCAGGAGATGGAGATCTACGAGGAGAGTCAGCAATTTAATGAAGAGCTCCAGACCAGAATAAAAGAGCTCAAAGAATCCAGTCAACTGAGAGCTGAGCAGGCAGAAGAATAGCTGCTTTGGAGGCCGAAGTCACTACCCTCCCCCGAGGGAAAGAAGTAGCTGACCTAAGGTTGGCCACTTCCAATTCCAAAGTGGAATAGTTGGAAAACCAAGTGGCCAACCTAGCATTTTCCTTCAACCAAGCCTCCGCTGAAGTTGACTCTCTAAAGAAGGACAAGACCGAGCTGCTGCAGCATAAAGATGCCTTTGAAGAAAAGCTTGGTCATTTGCCTCAGCAATTGGCTGAAGCAGAGACTAAGGCAATTGCAGATTTCAGAAGATCCCAACTCTTTGAAGAGAATATGATATTGCTGCAGAGTTCAGCCATGGAGGTCGGCCAAGCAAAGGCCATTGATGTCTGCTATGAGATTTATCCAGAGTTAAACAAGGAAGATCCTCGTCTAGCTGAACTTTACAACTCAACTGCTACCCAAAAATTCAACACTCAGTTCCAGCAATTCTTAGAGGAAGTCGACTTGAGAGAAGATGAGGATTAGACTTAGGATTTTCTTGTAATAGGCTGAGCAAACATCCATTGTACTTCAATTTTCTTAATCAATGGAAAATTTTCCAAGTTTTTGCAACTTGTCTTCTGCTCTTCAATTTCATATTTCCTGCTAAGTCTTTTCTTTTCAAACTTATTGTTGCCGAGATCCAATGTCGCCTTGGCAAAATTAGTTCAACTGAAAATAAACTAAGTCATCAAGCTTTAAAATATAGAATAAACCTGCTATTATGCCAAGCTGAGCCAAGAATTGACTAACAATGAATCTCGCTCAATAATTGTCTGTCTTTAGTCCGACCTAGCCGAGACATTTAGGCTGAGATAAGATCTTATGGCCCAGGTTTTCCTTGTAGCAGTCGAGGTAATATGACAACAATTTTTTGAAATTGAATTTTCATAGAGTTGATCTGGACTCCAGGACCTGCTCTGCCAAACATTTCTTGGATTCTTCCAAGTATTAACGGATAAGTCATTGACTCTCATAGGACCGATCTAGACTCTAGGGTCTTCCCTACATTATATCTTTTTGCTCAGCAATTCTTGAACTGAGCTTTTGTTGTGCCAATCTGGACTCCAGGATCTGCTCTGCCTAACATTTCTTGGATTCTTCCAAGTGTTGACTGGTAAGTCATTTACTTTTTTAGGATCGATCTGGACTCCAGGGTTTGTCCTTCATTATATTTTTCTGCTCAGTAATTCTTGAACTGAGCTTTCGCTGAGCTGATTTGGACTCTAGGATCTGCTCCGCTGAATGTTTCTTGGATTTTTCCAAGCGCCGACTGATGAGTCATTTTACTTTTATATGACCGATCTGGACTTCAGGGTCTATCCTGTGTTGTATGGCCCAAGTTTCGCTTGTAGCGGCCGAGATGATTATGTTCAGCAATTTTTAAACTGAACCTTCGTAGGGCCGATCTGGACTCCAAGGTCTGCCCTGACAAATGCTTCTTGGATTCATCCAAGTATTTACTGATAAGTTATTCCTCTTATAGGACTGATCTGGACTCCAAGTTCTGTCCTATGTTATATGGCCCTGGTTTTCCTTGTAGCGGCTGAGATAATTCTGCTCAGCGATTTTTGGACTGAGCTTTCGCAGAGCTGATATGGACTCCAGGATGTGCTCTATTGAACACTTCTTGGATTCTTTCAAGTGTTGATTGTTGAGTCATTTTACTTTTATAGGACCGATATGGACTCCAGGGTCTGTCCTATATTATATCTCTGCTCAAAAACTCTTGAACTGAGCTTCCACTGAGCTGATCTGTTCTCCAGGATCTGCTTTGTTGAACACTTCTTAGATTCTTCCAAGTGTTGACTATTGAGTCATTTTACTTTTATAGGACCGATCTGGACTCCAGCGTCTGCCCTATATTATATCTCTACTCAATAATTCTTGAACTGAGCTTCCACTAAGCTAATCTGGACTCCAGGATCTGCTCCACTGAACGTTTCTTTGATTTTTCCAAGTATTGACTGAGGAGTTATTCCTCTTATAAGACTGATCTGGTCTCCAGGGTCTGTCCTATATTATATGGCCCAGGTTTCCCTTGTAACGGTCGAGATAAGTTTGTTCAGCAATTCTTTTGAACTGAACATCTTTAAGAAGACCGATCTAGACTCCAGGATCCATCTTGCTGAGGAGTGAAACTTGTCACCTTCAAAATTCTTGTGAAATCATTTTGTAGATAACAAATAGTTGAGTCCCCACATGAGAGGACATTTAGTCCGAGCTGAACCCTGCCAAATCAGAAGGTTGGGGCCTTGAGAGAATGAAGGTAAACCCCTGACAAGCCTTAGGACTGAGGTCGACCGTGAGGTGGATATGCCCGCTGAAGTGGACCACTGATAAGTCCTAAGGCCGAGGTGAACCTTTACAGTGGTTGGGAAGATACCATATCATTTCCTTGATCTAATGAGCCATAAGAGGGAAGTCACCGAGATAGGGAAGCTTATGTCCTGAGCTACTTTATGAGCCATAAGGCAGAGATCGGCTAAGCGTGAATCTTCTCGGGCTCCAATTCTGTTACGACTCATAAAATGAGCATCAGGCAGGCACAGAACTTCTCTCCCAGTCTGGATGAATCCCTTAGTATGAACCATAAGATGAACAGAAAATAAATATGGCCCCAAGCCAAGCTGAGTAGTTGTGTCTGGTCGAACTAATCTAGAACAGTCATATCACCAAATATATGTGCCGAGCTGAGACTGGCTGAAGAACTTGATTAAGATGATGAGAGTTTAAGTCTCATTTGCCAATAGAAAGCACTGCTTAATATATGGACAACTCTTTTGCAAATAGCAAATTTCTAATAAATATTGAAGGACAATGCCTTTAAAGTACATTTATGTACATGAGGATTTTGAATACACACTAGAAAGGTGAGACATGATTCTTTTGTGGGCTTATGCTTTTAGATCAGTTGTATGCTCTTGGACACCCGCAATATCTGTCCATCTGAATCTGAATCCTCGTCTCTTGGCGACCTCTGCTGATGTCCAGGTCGGTAACTTTCATTCTGAGGAGGCTGGACTTTGCCTCGACCTTGGATTGTAGAACCGTTGTAGGTGGCCGAGCTTAATCAGACGCCCGATCTTCTGGCCGAGCTGCCTACAATCATCTGTATCATGCCCAATATCATGATGATATAGGCAGTACAACTGATGATTCATTTTGTGGATTGGTCCCGTAAGGGGATGAGGCTCTCTTGCTAGACTTTTCTTCCTCATGTAAGAGAGAATATGAGCCTTTGAAACCAGCAGAGAGTTCCTTTCTTTTCCTCGGCCTCCCAACCAAATCTTTACAGAGCGTCTCTCTTGCAGCAGAGTTCTGCTTTTTGCTGGCGACTAGATCTTTTCTCTATACGTCTAGCCTCAGCCATAAATCTACTATGATGCCCAGAGTGATACACTGGCCGAGTTGGAGAGTATTCCTGAAATTCTTCTTGTGGATGAGATTTACTAGGATGGAATCTGCTGGGTCCCGCCATAGAAGATTTTTCCTTCATCTCTTTTACCACTGCTTAGAATACATTTGGATTTTGAGTTACATAATGTATGGCCCGCATGTGCTCCTCATATTTGAAAGCAGCAGTAGGAGTTGAAGAATTATCAGGCTCCGAAGAACACTGTTTAGTTTGTTGTGGAAGAGGTCGTTGACATTTTCTCGATGTCATAGGTCGCTTGGACCTTTTCCCATCCTTTTTATCCATCCTTCCAATGATGGACGGGTGAGATAAATACCAAAAAAACCCTTAAAGGCTGTTTTTAAGGAATACGGAGGTAAATGCCCTCCTTCTAGCGCCAAATGATGAGCCCAGAAATGCTCACCGAGTGGATCTGAGGTGATCCTTGTTGTATGCCGTCAATCTTCTGTCTAACTCCATCTATGGAACATGAGAAGGAAGAGAAACGCTAGAGCTCCCCTCCGATGCTTAAGTCAGTTATGGGTGTTTTAGTAAGCAATTTATGCTGGAATAAGATTTAGATGAAACATGTAATAAGATCTCACTGAGTATTAGGCTGTTTTGAGTGTTGGCCGAGATGGAGTTCTTAGAAGAAGGCTCCAGGAATTGTTCCAAAAGTTGGATCCCCTTTCTCGTCTGGAAAGAGGCATTTTATAGTCGTTTGGTGAGGTCTGTCCCGTGCCCAATGATGAGATTGTGATGTGTCTGAGATGGCGGTCTTGTATACTGCAGATGCGCAGTTTGATGGGACAAGTGCATGTGACTGAAACTGTGTCAGTGGCTAAATCTATAACATATAGGTCGGCCTATAATGATGACCTTGTACTGAGCCAATTGATGCTTGACACCTGGAAAGTATTCTGCAGAAATGCCTTGGTGGATCCCAGATGCCAGTAGATAATATCTTCTTCTGACCTTATCCGAGATATTCTAAGTGTTTATGAGAGCAAGGCCGAGACCAGAGCTCGGTGCTAATAAGGAACTAAGGCCGAGGCCGAGCTGAATATGCGTCCTTTGGGAGTTGTGCACTGTTGATTCCTCACATTGGCTGAGGTTGACTGTAAGCGATGGCTTTGACTAAAGCACTGCCGAGCCGAGGTGTAATATGTCAATTGTCTTTACAAGATAGCTTCATTCCTAATCATTCTTGGTCATATTTGAGCAAGTGCCGACATGACTCAGGCATGCGGCCGAGCTGACCAAAAGTCATAATTGAATTTGCCTTAGCCACTTTAACGGACTTGTTTTCAGCTAAAGATGGTGGTGGCCGAGATGAAGACCTTCTAATTGAGACTGACCAGTTAAGTAGCCGACCTTGAACTTCGTTGACCGTTTGACTAACTGACGACTTTGTGTTTTCTGAGCAGGTCAGATTTTGGTTCATCATAGTTATTACATTGTTAATCATTATTTGTAACCAATAAGATATATTAAAGTATGAGGAAGTGTGATACGTTGGCAGTAACGATGATAAAGAAATAGAGCGACCACTTCGAACCATTATCATATTTCGTATTGTATACAAATAAAATATCTTGTAATTGCACATTGATTATATTAAAACAAAGGAAGCATAAGCTATCTACTGTTCAAGTAGAACCAGACTTTCAACAAAATTAACATCCACGCCCCCATACAGAATATGACCAACCGCTTTCCAACCTTCATCATCATAATAGTCAGGATCATCATAATTAGCATTGTCATCACATCTGCATCTTGTTTATCCCGAGAATTCAAACCAACAAGATCATCTGCAATCTTAGTTGAAGATCTGATCATCATCTCCCTCAGATCAACCTCCTTCTCCATGTTACTTTCACATGCAACAACCTTAGCAGAAGTATTAGACTCCTCTTCATCCCTTGCAACTTAAGGAAATGAATGCACAGGGATTACCACTTGTAGATCCTCAACGGTGCATGCATTTGCTGAATCCTCTTCTTCTTCAGATTCTTCTTGAAAGGAAAACGAATCACTCGGATCTTCCTCAACCGAATCAAGAGTTAGAATAGTTAGATATTACTATCCCACTTAATCAGATTCTTTTATTTACTATCCCACTTAATCAGATCATATTTTTTGTATTTAATTCATCTACAAAAAAAAGGTTAATTACCGACCGTCTAGAACAGTCGGTAAACTCTAAAAAACAGTCGGTAAATAACGATCGCTAAACATCAGTCGGTAAATAGTGGTTGATAAATGAAATTTACTAGTTACGAATTTAGCAACTGTACAGAGAAACAGTCGCAAATTACTCACTATTTACGCTGTTGCAAATTACCGACTGCTTTGGCGCACGCAAATCACTGACGGATTTGATTGTCGTAAATTAGCGACGGCTATGACGGATGTAAATTAGCGACTGTTTTGACCGTCGTAAATTAGCAACTGTTTTAACTATCGCGAATTAGCTACTGTTTTAACGGTCACAAATTATCGACTGTTGTATCGGTCGCAAATTACCAACTTTTTAGCGGTAATAAATTACCGATTATTTTATCAGTTGCAAATTACTGAATTTACAATTCATCACCGTAAATTAGCAACTATTTTAGTTGTCGCAAATTACCAGTTATTTTAGCAGTCACAAATTACCCACTGTTGTATCGGTCGCAAATTACCTTTTAGTGGTAATAAACTACCAATTGTTTTATCCGTCGTAAATTACTGAATTTACAAATCACCACAGCAAATACCGGTAAACGAATGCTAATTATTGATAAACGAACACAAATTGGATGAACTTTTTAATTTCACAAGGTTTCTCTCAGTCAAAGAACGATTATACATTGTTTACAAATTTGTCAGGGTGGATGACGTTATTGTGGCAAGCAAGATTTGCCAGCAATTGAAGAGATCAAGAGGGCTTTGAACTTGAAATTTCAAATAAAGAACCTGGGAAGCCTGAAATACTTCCTTGTTATTGAGGTTGTCTAATCACATAGGAGGATGGTGCTTAACCAGAAAAAATATACCTTTGGAGTTATTGGAAGAGACAATATTCTTAGGGTCTAAGCCCACAACAACAGCAATGGAGAGCCATGTGAAACTAGTTCACAATGACTCAGATCCCTTAGATAACATCACTGAGTATAGAAGACTTGTCGGAAAGCTAATATACCTCAAAATCACTAGGCTTGACATTACCTTCAGTGTTCAACAACTGAGTCAATTTTTGGATTGCCGCACTACAAACCATTTAAAGGCTACACATAGGGTCTTGAGATACCTAAAGTGTTCAGTTAGCCAAGACATCTTGCTACCTAGCACTGGAGATTTGAAGTTGAAGGGATTTGTGGATTCATATTTGGCAGGCTGCCAAGAAACTAGAAGATCTGTAACTGAATATTGTGTGTTCTTGGGTGGCAGTCTAGTGTCCTAGAAAGCCAAAAAGCAGAAGACGGTGTCCACATCCTCATCAAAAACAGAGGATAGAGCGATGGTCTCAGCAGTGTGTGAAGTGCAATGGTTTTTTTGGCCAAGGATTTGATGCTTTCTGAACAAGAACCCATGGAGCTATTTTTTGATCGTAAAAGTGCATTATACATTGCTGAGAATCATGTGTTCCATAAAAGAGCAAAGAACATATAAATTGATTGCCATATAGGGAGGGACACGGTGCAGCAACAGGTGATTAAGTTCATGCTAGTAAAGACGCAGCTTTAGTTAGGTGACATATTCACTAAGGCGCTGGACAAAATGAATGAATTCCCCCATTTCAAAGCCTCCATGTTCTATGCTATTTTCTTCTTATTAGTTTCAATTTGTGTCATTCAATTTACAATGTGTCTTGAATCATACACATCAAGTTTTCTTCGCGTGATGTATTTGTGATGCTCCTTGTGTTCCTCAGTTTTGTTGATTATCAAAAATTTCACATCATTGCTGCAAGAATATTACTGATAATTTATGAGAAATCGACAAATACTTTTTATCGAGATAATACGAGATTTAATTTTGTGTATTCCACTGCCTTTGTTTGATTGTTTTCCTTTGCTACTTGTTTTTGTTCTACAATTTGGAGAATTGTTTCATCACTTGTCGTTGTGATGCGAGGAAGCATAAAGTTTAATGACAGAAAGGGAGAATATAAAATTGGACCGTAATAACTTTTTTCTAGTTAAAAAAGTGTATTTATTCAATATATAATGCAGAATTAAGGAGCCGTGAAAAGCCAACACACACTATTACACTGTCATAAAAGAAATATAAGGTCTTAAATATTTTATTGTAAGTAATAAACAGCAAGATCAATCAGTTATGAGTCATCTTTGGGCATTATCCAATATAGCAAACTATATCATTGGTTCATAAGAACACATTATTATGCTAAATAAATCTTATCATCTGTATTTTTGATGCAGGTTTTGCTGGGTTGCTTACATGGGATAGGCGACAAAGTCGTCTTGTTGTAGCAAATTCGCACCTCTTCCAAAACTTTACCTTTCATTTTGTCATCCTTACAAGTAAAATAGGGCTGACCTCGAATCCCTGTTGTCAGACTATAATTGTAGAGAGAGAAGGGATAGGCGTTCCCAGATCTAATCTGATTGCGTCTCAGCATACCCAAAATGTCAATTTTAGACATGCTTACACCTTGTTGGAAATATTTTTGCTGTGCGTAACCAGTACATGTCCCATGTTTATCCCATTCATTCTGCCACAAATATTGGGGAACCTCTAATGAAAATCTTGGCTTTGGTCTTTTAAGGTTTGGCCAATATTTGACGAGATCATCAGCCAGAGTTTTGTTCTAAAACACATGTGAAACAACATATATATTAGAGGTCAGTTACTTTAAAAAAACAAAACGCAAAAATAATCCAATGAAAGCTCATATAGTCATTTACTACTATAGACTAGTTCATGCAACCGCAAGATCATTTTTGAAATGAAATACTTGTACAAAATGCCTCATGTTGGTCACATGTTTTCAAGTGATTCATTGACTGAGTTACAGTCAATAATGTTATGGGCGTGATGATGAATTATAGGTTACCAAGGAGAAAGATATAATAATCAACCAAAATTGAGGCATAAATACTTATACATTTCCTTTAGAATATAAATACTTATACATTAAAGGTTTAGATGCAGAGAGTGACAATACACAAGATAAGTAACATACGATTATAGGCTGAAAGCGCCCAGCCTGAGGCCAGCAGTCTTCCACGCTCCGGCCAGAGAAATTGGCCGGCCACAATCCATGAACCGTGAAATAAGGTGGCAGTGGACTAAATTTACAGGATGATGGGTAACAGAATCCACTGGGCCATTGGAGCGCTAGGATTAGGTATTCGTAGCTTTCCAATGCCACAGTTGAGCTTAGCATTAGCATCATGATTGTCAAAGCTATTAAAGATTGTGATGGTTGTGGTTGATGTTCGTGAGGTTGAAGGTGAACGGCAGCTGGGTTGTTTCGTAGTTGAAGCAAGCAGCTGAGGTGCAGGTTGGAGGGAATTGCGAAGAAGATGAAGTCTAAAGCGGGAACAGTTTAAAATGGTCGAAGTTACTATTTTGCCCCTGCTTTCTGTTATGACTTAGTTGTAATAGTAAGGGTACTTTCGGCATTATGCATTTAGACGGTTATTTTTCGTTTTTGGCCGATTTATACCAGAGCACAGCTGCTCTGCAGAACTGATTCATTCTGTAGAAAATTGATATGGTTTTCATTCCTTCTTCCTCGGCAGTTATTCCTCTCTCGTGATATTTTCTCTTCCTCTCTTCGATTATCTTGTCAATTTCATTTGTTGTTCAATAATTTCACATGGTATCAGAGCGATTCGAATGAATTTTGGAACGTTTATGGCGAATAGTGGATCTTCTCCTTCTTCATCTAATCACAATACTCAGAACATGGCTGATCCCTCGGAGGATCCATGTTACATTCATCCTAGTGACAATCCGTCACTAGTTCTTGTCCAACCGTTGCTTGATGGCAACAATTACCATGGTTGGAGTAGGAGTTTCAAGAGAGCACTCATGTCCAAGAACAAATTGGGATTTGTTGATGGATCAATAGAAAAACCTGCAGAATGTGGACGGAGATTCAATGGATGGACCAAGGCTAACAATATGGTGGCGTCTTGGCTAATAAACTCTGTTGTTCCCTCGATTAGCCAAAGTGTGATGTGGCTGGACAATGCGGTAGACATATGGAACGATCTCAAACACAGGTATGGAACAGCGGATGCTTTTAGATTATCTGATTTGCAAGAGGAATTTTACAATATAAAGCAAGAGTCATCAACTGTTACAGAATATTATACGAAATTAAAAGTTGTTTGGGAAGAGTTATTGGTGTTGAGATCCATTCCAAGTTGTAGATGTAATCGTTGTTCCTGCAATATTGTAGGCCAGATAAACAAGTTTTTGGAGGATGATTGCGTTATAAAATTTCTGAAGGGTCTTAATGATGATTTTGAAGCTGTGAAGTCACAGATTTTACTTACTACTCCGTTGCCTGATTTGAAGACGGCATTTGCAATGGCCGTGAAACTTGAGAGGAAATTCACATATACTAATTCACAAGGATCCTTTAATAATAATCCTACTGCAGTGATGAACGTAGGAAATGCTTCTAGGTTTGGGGGAAGGAACAATTATGACGGAGCTGGTAGAGGATATAGGAAGGACGGCTATAAGTCAGGAGGATCGAAGACTCCTTACTGCACGTATTGTAGTATGACTGGCCATACTGTTGATCGTTGCTATAAAAAGCATGGCTATCCTCCTGGATATAAACCAAGAGGTTCGGTCAATTGTGTAAGTGGTGATGATTGCAGCATACAGCAAGACAGTGCTGTGAACCAGGATGATGACAGAGAGCAATCTAGTTCACAGTCACTGGGTAATGCACCTGTGCTTACGTTCGAACAATATAATCAATTGATGACCTTGCTTCAGGAGAAGGAGCACAGAAATAACAATGACAGTGGTGGATGTGCAAGTGGACACCACTCTGTGCTATCTGCACAATTTTCAGGTGACTCTGCCAAGATGAAAGGTAATACATTGCACCAGAATTCTAACATATGGATTTTAGATTCTGGAGCATCAGATCATGTGTGTTGTTCCTTACATTTGTTTGAATCTTGTCATCCTGTTCGTTCTCTTTCCGTTAAGCTTCCTGATAACTCCTTCGCTAATGTTACTCATGTTGGAAGTGTATGTGTCAGCCCCGATTTAACTCTATCTGGTGTGTTCTTTATTCCTTCGTTTGCGTTCAATCTGCTATCTTTGAGTAGATTGACATCTTCCAACAAATACTGTGTAAGTTTCCAATCTGACACATGTATGATCCAGGACATGATGACCAAGAAGATGATTGGTTTAGCTAAAGTGTCCTTCGGGCTTTATCATCTCCATGGATCATACAGAACTCCGACCTCAGTTGTAAATACCCGTGAACCTTGTTCATCAGCCAAGATTCTCACAACTTCCATACCAGACTCTTTGTTATGGCATGCCAGACTTGGGCATATGGGAGACTCAAGAATGAAAGAAGCATGGAAGATTGACTCACAGATTGTGGTTCCAAATAGTTCATGTAAATGTACTGTATGCCCGCTGGCTAAACAAAAACGCATGCCGTTTGCTGTTTCAAACTCTATGACTAGTAAACCTTTTCTTCTTGTTCATATGGATATATGGAGACCGTATAAGTATCCCACGATGTACAGGCAGTATTACTTCCTTACTGTAGTAGATGACTGTTCTAGATTTTGTTGGGTGTACTTGATGAAAACAAAATCTGAAGTGAGAGGCATTATACAGAGTTTCTATCAATATGTGCTTGTTCAGTTTGATGCCTACATTAAAGTAATAAGAACGGACAATGGGCCAGAATTTGCCATGACCAGTTTCTTTGCCTCAAAGGGCATAGTGCACCAAACCAGCTGTGTTAATACCCCACAGCAGAATGGTTTGGTTGAAAGAAAACATCAACACATTCTAACCGTAGCCAGATCTTTAAAATTCCAATCTCACCTGCCTGCCCAATATTGGGGCTTCTGCGTTCAACATGCGGTGTACCTTATAAATATCACTCCCACACCTCTTCTCTCCCAGAAAACTCCATATGAAATCCTATATAAGTCCAAACCTGTATATAGCAACCTCAGAGTCTTTGGCTGTCTTGCCTTTGCAACGGATAACAAAGCACATAAGGAGAAGTTTGCTCCCAGAGCAAGGAGGTCTGTTTTCTTGGGACTGTCACATACCACCAAAGGATTTGTACTACAGGATTTGTCTGGCAGAGATGTGTTTATTTCAAGGGATGTGGTCTTTCATGAATCAGTCTTCCCTATGGCCCCAAGTACATCAGTTAACAGTGAGCCGTCCTCCATGAAACACCAGTCTGTGCCAATGCCAACTCCCTCCATGCCTATCTGCTCTTCTGATCACATGTCCTTCCCAGCTAATGACACTACGTTTGCTTCATCTAGTCCTACATCATCTCATTCCAAATCTCAATCTGAGTCATTTCATCTTCCTTCTCCATCTACTGGACCTCCTACAGATGTATCTTCCTCTACACCTATTCACACGTCCAATGAATGTGATCCTCAAAAGGGTAAACTGGTGGTTGAACTTCCTCCTATTCAGCAACATGTGCCACAAATGTCCAGTCCTGTACTTGATCATAAACACTCACGAGTCAGAAAGCCTCCCTCTTACCTCTCTGACTACTACTGTAACAATGTCACTCATAGTATTGCTGAACACACCAGTCCTCATTCAATATGTAAGACATACACACTTGCATCTCTGTCCCCAGGATATAAAAGTTATGTGTTAAATTCTAGTGTACATGTAGAGCCTCAGTCTTACGCAGAGGCATCAGGATCCCCAGCGTGGCAAGAAGCTATGGCTGCTGAACTGGCTGCCCTTGATGCCAACGATACTTGGGTGATTGTACCGTTGCCTCCAGGAAAGAAAGCCATTGGCTGTAGGTGGGTTTACAAGATCAAACATAAGCCAGATGGATCTGTGGAGAGGTACAAGGCTAGGCTTGTAGCCAAGGGTTACACGCAGCAGTTTGGCGTGGATTATCAGGACACTTTCTCTCCGGTGACTAAATTGACAACAGTGAGAGTTGTGTTAGCAATGGCAGCCAGGCTAAATTGGCCAGTGCACCAAATGGACGTTAACAATGCATTCCTCCATGGAGAATTGCATGAAGATATCTATATGACTCCACCCCCTGGAACAGTTGAAGCTGAGTCCAACCTAGTTTGCAAGCTTCGAAAATCACTCTATGGCTTAAAGCAAGCTAGTAGAGAGTGGAATGCTAGATTGACTAGATTTCTGCAGCAATTGGGCTTTGTCCAGTCCAAGAACAATTACACTCTTTTCACCAAGGAAGCACATGGTTCACTGATGGTGCTATTAGTATATGTGGATGATATACTTGTCACGTGTGACAATGAGGGGGCTATTGAGGAGATCAAGGGTGCGTTACATAGGGAATTTCAGATTAAGAATTTGGGATCTCTAAGATATTTTTTGGGTATTGAAGTAGCCAGGGCCAGAGAGGGGATCATTATCAACCAAAGAAAGTATACATTGGAGTTGTTGGAACAAGCTGGCTTTATGGACTCCAAACCTGCCAAGAGTCCAATGGAGACTCATGTCAGTCTTACGCATGGTGATTCACCGTTGATTGCAGATGTTCCAGCGTATAGGAGACTCATTGGAAAATTGATATACCTTACTATTACCAGACCGGACATTGCTTTTCCCGTACAACAATTGAGCCAGTTTCTCGATTGTCCAACAGAGAATCACTTGAAGGCAGCGCACAGAGTGTTGAGGTTCCTTAAGGGGACAGTTGGACAGGGGCTACTATTTCCCAGCTCAGGTGATCTTAGGCTAAAGTGCTTTGTGGATTCGGATTGGGGTGGTTGTAAGGAGACCAGGAAATCAGTGACCGGATATTGTGTATTTCTGGGAGGAGCTTTAGTTTCGTGGAAAGCAAAGAAGCAGTCTACAGTGTCCAAGTCTTCAGCAGAAGCGGAGTATAGAGCAATTGCATCGGTAGTGTGTGAGATACAGTGGTTGTTGTACATGTGCAAGGATTTAATGATGGCTAATCAGGTGCCTGTGGAAGTTTTTTGCGATAGTAAGAGTGCAATTTATCTTGCGGAGAATCCCGTTTTCCATGAACGGACCAAGCATATTGAAATAGATTGCCACATAGTGAGGAATAAGTTACTGGAGGGGATGATTAAGCTAATGCCTATCAGGACTGAGCTGCAATTGGCGGATCTTTTCACAAAAGCCTTGGATGTAAAAAGATTGCAGTGTCTGGTGGACTCCCTTGGAACGTACAATATATATGCCAAGCGCAGCTTGAGGGGGGGTGTCAAAGCTATTAAAGATTGTGATGGTTGTGGTTGATGTTCGTGAGGTTGAAGGTGAACGGCAGCTGGGTTGTTTCGTAGTTGAAGCAAGCAGCTGAGGTGCAGGTTGGAGGGAATTGCGAAGAAGATGAAGTCTAAAGCGGGAACAGTTTAAAATGGTCGAAGTTACTATTTTGCCCCTGCTTTCTGTTATGACTTAGTTGTAATAGTAAGGGTACTTTCGGCATTATGCATTTAGACGGTTATTTTTCGTTTTTGGCCGATTTATACCAGAGCACAGCTGCTCTGCAGAACTGATTCATTCTGTAGAAAATTGATATGGTTTTCATTCCTTCTTCCTCGGCAGTTATTCCTCTCTCGTGATATTTTCTCTTCCTCTCTTCGATTATCTTGTCAATTTCATTTGTTGTTCAATAATTTCACAATGATGATTACAAACATTCCCATGTTTTTTGAGTATATATCAGCTTTTGGAAGGATTCTGATCGTGAATGAATATCGAATTACTCAGCAGTAGGGTATCTATATATACACACACAATTTGTACGGAATTTTGTAAAGGACAATGCACTGCTTTTAAGTTTTAGCCCACTTAATTCAGTTAACCTAGTTTTCACGGCAGTCTTCATCTTTACTCCACTTCTATATAGAACTAAAAAACAATCCACCATAACCGTTTCTCAAAACACTTCTTAATCCATCAATCAAAACAGTTCATCTCATTATAGAGCCATATGTTTTATTTAAAATTACCATCGACTTCATATCAGTTTACGCCCAATACTACTAATCTTACAGCCCCAAAAGTCGTAAACATCTCCACTGACCATTTGAAGGGACTCAAACTGGATGTTTCTAGGTCATTGTCCATTTTCAAATGTTTTATTTAAAATTATATTTTTTATTGGATAAGAATAAAATATCTAGTGATTATTCATTCACTACTCTAAAATTCATGTAACATACAGTATAAAAGTCCTGATGACTAATAAGGAGTCTTCACACATACAAAAAGTTAATAAGATGGCAAAAGCGTTAGTGAGTGCATAATCACCAAGAAATATGAAATAATTCTCATTGTTTCAGATATGCACTAAACTCGTACAGTGAGTAATTACTAAATCAACAACTTAGTTGCTTTGTCAACGCGAGCGGTCTTTGACATGCATATAGCCTTGTATTCCTTACGATTATGGATCTCCTGTATGTTCCTTTACCTTTAGAACATGAGTTTAAAGACGCTACAATAATACTAATAGCGATGACCGTCGATTTTCCGATACTCAGATATGATAATTTTATTAATTTTCTGTCACCTAGTTGAAGGATTTTGATAGTAATTCAATATCGAATTACTCAGAAGTATTTGTTCAATAGGTTAGATACATGTATGTAGAGAGACACACAATACATACGGTGATACGGACATTTGTTGGTTCTAGACATCGATAAAGCAGTATTCTTTAGGAATATAGATCTCATGTATGATCTTTCAACATAGAATTTAAGTTTAAGGATGTTAATAGAATGCTAACAGTGTTGAATATTAATTTTTCGATACTTAGATATCGTGATTCTTTTATTCTCTAGCAAATTCAATGCAAGTGATAGATATAGTTTATTGCTTGAAATAGTAGATTTTATTGTCCACCATTTTATAAGAAAAGGACAATACGTAAATGTTTATATATGCATGTTGATTAAGAACTCCGCTAACTTCATCACTCCTCACACTATTTTTAGCCCACTTTTTGTTTCTTAGTCAGAGAAATTCAATCAACTTAGTGTTCACGGCCGGATGAGATCTGTGTGAGAATGTTCAATTACTGAAGCAACAGTTTGTGAATCAACGATCAAGGAAGAAATTCAATGAAAGAAGAAAAAGTACCGAAGGAACAAGGTACCACAATGAAGAAAAATAACCGCTCTTAATCGGTGGAGAGGATTGCTTCAACAAGCTGAGGATCACAACCTCAAGCTCCAGCATTTAAACTGTACAAACCGAATAAACCAACTGCCAACAACGAAAATTACAAAAACGTCCCTAACCTAAAGCTGCACACTACTTTATTCATAAGGGTATAAAAGTAACTTCAACTGTTTAAAACAGTTTGGCGCTCAACCAGCCTTCTTCTCCCTTTGCCTCATCCGCCTTGCATTGCCACGCCACCAACACATTGATCACACACCACAACCTTCACCTTCAGCCACAGAACTTGTCTCACCACCAGAATGATCAGCAACTTTGACACCCCCCCTCAAGCCACGCTTGTTATAAAGATTGCATATCCCAAGTGAGTCAAGCAGGCACTGCAACCTTCTCATGTCCAAAGCTTTAGTAAACAAATCAGCCAATTGAAGATCAGTTCTAACTGGCATCATTTTAATCAATCCCTCCTGCACCTTATTCCTAACAACGTGACAATCTATTTCTATGTGCTTGGTCCTCTCATGAAATACGGGATTCTCTGCCAAGTAGATCGCGCTTTTGCTGTCACAAAATACTTCAACTGGAATCTGTTTCTTTATCCTCAAGTCTCTGCACAAGTAAAGCAACCACTGTATTTCACATACCACCGCTGCAATAGCTCTGTACTCTGCCTCCGCAGATGACTTAGACACAGTAGATTGCTTTTTAGCCTTCCACGAAACCAAGGCTCTCCCTAAGAACACACAGTATCCGGTTACTGACTTCCTAGTTTCCTTACATCCTCCCCAATCTGAGTCCACAAAGCACTTAAGCCTCAAATCTCCTGAACTTGGGAACATCAAGCCTTGCCCAATAGTTCCCTTAAGATATCTTAGAATTCTATGCGTAGCCTTAAGGTGATTCTCCGTTGGGCAGTCTAGAAATTGACTCAATTGTTGTACGGGAAACGATATATCTGGTCTGGTGATAGTAAGGTAAATCAACTTACCAATTAGCCTCCTGTACATCGAAACATCTGCAATCAGGAGTGAATCTTCATGTGTAAAACTGGCATGAGTCTCCATTGGAGTCCTAGCAGGTTTTGAATCCAAAAAACCAGCTTGCTCCAACAATTCCAAAGTGTATTTTCGCTGATTGATAACCATCCCCTCTTTGGATATTGCCACCTCGATTCCTAGAAAGTACTTCAGGGTTCCCAAATTCTTAATTTGAAATTCTTGATGCAACGCATTCTTAATATCCTCAATAGCCCCCTCATTGTCACAAGTGACAATTATATCGTCCACATAAACCAACAACACCAGTAATGATCCCTGCACATCCTTAGTGAAGAGGGCATAGTCATTCTTTGATTGAGAGAATCCCAGTGTTTGCAGAAACTTAGACAATTTTGCGTTCCACTCTCGACTAGCTTGCTTCAACCCATATAACGACTTTGCAAGCTTACATACTAGATCAGGTCTAGCTGGAACCATTCCTGGAGGTGGCACCATGTAGATATCCTCATGTAGGTCCCCATGCAAAAATGCATTATTGACATCAAGTTGGTGAACGGGCCACTGTAATCCTGCTGCCATAGCCAAAACAATCCTCACTGTTGTCAACTTTGCTACGGGAGAAAATGTATCTTGATAGTCCACCCCGTATTGTTGCGTATAACCCTTTGCCACAAGCCTGGCTTTGTATCTTTCCACAGAGCCATCAGGTTTATGCTTAACTTTATAAACCCACCTACATCCAATAGCCTTCTTCCCAGGTGGCAAGGGGACAATCTCCCAAGTGTGGTTGGCCTCTAAGGCAGCAATTTCAGTAGCCATGGCCTCCTGCCATGCTGGGGACACTGCTGCATCTGCATAAGACTGAGGCTCTACATGTATACCAGTGCTCAATATATAATTTTTATATTGTGGAGTCAAAGATGCAAGCGTGTATGTTTTGCACAAGGAGTGAGGACTGGTGTGTTCACGTTTGTGAAGATTGGAGTGTTCAGAACTTGTGAAATGATTACAATGATAGTCATTTAGATAAGATGGAGGTTTTCTGACCCTTTGTGATCTAGTGAGTAGTGGAGAATTGGAGTGAGCTTGATTGTCTGAAGTAACAACAGGAAGCTCTACGACTAACTGTCCTCTGGAGAGATCATGAGTAACTGTGGAACTAGGACAAATTGGCTGAGCAGGAGAAGTGGGTGAAGATGTGTTAGAATGCGACTCAGAGAACGATGGTGTAGTATTAGACTCTAGGGGTAAGGTAGGGTGTGAATTCAAGGGAGATGGAGGCTCAGCAGTACATGTTTCATGCACCAGCTCAGAAGAACCTGGATGGGCAGGACCTGGCATGGCTGTATGGACAAGATCTGGCACTGGTGCATTATGGTTATTTGGTCCATATGTGGATTCTGTCATCATTGGAAACACAGTTTCATGGAACACTACATCTCTTGAAACAAACACATCCTTACTGTCAAGATCCTGTAACACAAAGCCTTTCGTATTGCATGACATTCCCAAGAAAACTGCCTTTCTGGCTCTGGGGGCAAACTTCTCTTTGTGGTTCTGGACATTGGTAGCAAATGCAAGACAACCAAAAATTTTAAGGCTATGGTATTTAGGCTTGGATTTATATAGAACTTCAAAGGGTGTTTTCTGGTTTAGAATAGGTGAAGGGGTGATATTGATTAGATATACGGCATGCTGTATGCAGAACCCCCAGTACTGGGCAGGTAAGTGTGATTGAAACTTCAAGGCTCTAGCTACAGACAATATATGTTGATGCTTTCTTTCAACCAAACCATTTTGCTGTGGGGTATTAACACAGCTGGTTTGGTGCACTATGCCTTTGGATGCAAAGAAACTGTTCATACTGAATTCTAAGCCATTGTCTGTTCTTAGCACCTTAATTGACGCATCAAATTGAACTGTAACATATTGATAAAAACTCTGAATTATACTCCTCGTATCAGACTTTGCCTTCATCAAGTACACCCAGCAAAATCTAGAATGATCATCAACTATTGTAAGGAAGTAAAGCTATCCATACATTGTGGGGTACCTATACGGTCCCCATATATCCATATGCACAAGATCAAAAGGTTTATTTGTAACAGAAGTGGAAATAGGAAATGGAATACGTTTTTGTTTAGCTAAAGGGCAAATGTCACATTTACATGAATGATCAGGTAGTACAACCTCTGGATCAATCTTCCTGACCTCCTTCATTCTTGATTCTCCCATGTGTCCTAGCCTGGCATGCCAGAGCATAGAGGCTGATACATAGGTTGTAAAGGTCTTTGAGAGTTGACAATGATTATAAACTGGGGTCTTAAAGGCAGAAACTGGGGCTTTGTGTGATCCATGAAGATGATATAGTCCTTGAGTTACTCTAGCTGAACCAATCATCTTCCTGGTCATCATGTCCTGAATTGTACACATATCAGAATGAAAATTCACAAAGCATGACTTGGAAGCAGTCAGCTTGCTTAAGGACAACAGGTTAAATGCAAAGGATGGAATGTGAAACACACCAGAAAGAGACAGACTGGGATTAATAACTACAGTACCAATGTGAGTGACTTTGGCCAAGGAATTATCAGGAAGCTTAACAGACAAAGACTGCACAGGCTGATAGGATTCAAACAGCAGCAATGAACAACACACATGATCTGTGGCTCCAGAATCTAAAATCCATATATTAGAGTTTTGGTATAGTGTATTACCTGTCACCTTACCAGAATTAGCAGAAAACTGTGCAGACATCACAGAGTGTTGCCCACCTATGTCACCTCCACAATCAGCAACATGCTTCTGATCCTTGTCCTGAAGCAATGCCATTAGCTGGTTATACTGCTCATATGTGAACATAGGTGCTCCATGTCCTGCCTGTGAACCTTTTGATTCCTTGTCATCCTGGTTCACAGACTCATCTTGCTGTACACAATACTCATCACTACCAACATAATTGACCTGTCCTCTTGGTTTATACCCTGGAGGATATCCATGCTTCTTATAACAGCGATCAACAGTATGCCCCTGCATATTACAAAACGTGCAATAAGGAGTTTTTGAACTCCCTGAATTAGTCTTGAAACCATCTTTCTTATATCCTCTCCCTGCTGCCTTCTGCATTCCTTCATAACCACTCTTACCACCAAATCTAGGATTGCCTCCAACACTCAACACAGCAGTAGGATTATTATGAAACTGTACTTGTGAATTGGAATATGCCAATTTTCTCTCAAGCTTAACAGACATCGCAAAAGCAGTTTTCAAATCAGGAAGCGGTGTAGTGAGCAATACTTGCGATTTCACAGCTTCAAAGTCACTATTAAGTCCTTTCAAAAACTTAATAACACAATCATCTTCTATGAACTTGTTAATTTGAGTTGCAATATTACACGAGCACCGATTACATGTACAGTTTGGAATAGATCTAAGCACCAACAACTCCTCCCATACGCTCTTCAATTTTGTATAATACTCGGTAACAGACAACGAATCTTGTCTAATACTATAGAATTCTTCTTGTAAATCAGAAAGTCTAAAAGCATCCGCAGTACCATACCTGTGTTTCAGATCATTCCATATGTCTGCAGCGCTATCAAGCCACATTACACTCTGACTGATCGAAGAAACGGCTGAGTTAATCAACCACGATGCCACCATATTATTAGCCTTAATCCACATGCTAAACTTCCTAGCATTTTCAGCCGGTTTCTCAATTGAGCCGTCAACAAATCCTAATTTGTTCTTGGACATTAGCGCTCTTCTAAAACTTCTGCTCCAACCGTGGTAATTGTTACCATCGAGCAACGGCTGCACCAAAATTAAGGACGGACTATCACTAGGGTGAATATAGCAAGGATCTTCCGAAGGATCAACCATATTATGATTGTTGTGACTGGAAGTGGAAGCAGAGGGTGAGGATCCAGCGTTAGCCATAAACGTTCCAAAGTTCATTCGCTCAAAAGCTCTGATACCATGTGAGAATGTTCAATTACTGAAGCAACAGTTTGTGAATCAACGATCAAGGAAGAAATTCAATGAAAGAAGAAAAAGTACCGAAGGAACAAGGTACCACAATGAAGAAAAACAACCGCTCTTAATCGGTGGAGAGGATTGCTTCAACAAGCTGAGGATCACAACCTCAAGCTCCAGCATTTAAACTGTACAAACCGAATAAACCAACTGCCAACAACGAAAATTACAAAAACGTCCCTAACCTAAAGCTGCACACTACTTTATTCATAAGGGTATAAAAGTAACTTCAACTGTTTAAAACAGTTTGGCGCTCAACCAGCCTTCTTCTCCCTTTGCCTCATCCGCCTTGCATTGCCACGCCACCAACACATTGATCACACACCACAACCTTCACCTTCAGCCACAGAACTTGTCTCACCACCAGAATGATCAGCAACTTTGACAATCTGAGGAGGAAGAATATGAGGTAGAATATGAGGCCTCCAATCACGCGACGCCACGTGTACAAAAGGACTTTTTTTAAAAAAGAAAAAAAAGTAAACAGCGGGCCCTTTTGTACACGTGGCGTCGCGTGATTGGAGGCCTCATATTCTACCTCATATTCTTCCTCCTCAGATCTCATCCGGTTCACGGCGGCCTCCATCTATACTCCACTTCTATATAGAACTAAAAAAAAAAAAAAACCCACCATAACCGTTTCTCAAAACTTCCCTTTCTGTGGAATCCAAGAAGTGCCCCGGAGGTACCAAAAACTTCTTAATCCATCAATCAGAACCGTTCATTGCTTGATAGAGCCAATAAATATTGTTGCCCAATTTTTGTTTCTTAGTTGGAGAAATTCAATCAACTTAATTTTATGGATCCTCATATGTAATCAAGAATATGAAACGTGCAGATTAAATTAGTCACTTATGAGGAGAAAACCCATACTATATAAAAAACAAATGTAATTGGTTTCAGCTTAGTTTCAGACCTGTATAGCACCACTAGAAGGAGGTGTGAATAGTGAGTGCGGAAAAATTGATTTTAGAAATATTTAGTGACCAATTACTCATTTTTGAAAACGGATTCGGTTCGCAGATTCCATTTTGGATTAACTGAATGACCAGGTTCTGGACCTCTAAAATTCATGAAATTTTGTGACAATATACTTTAAGATGTTTTCTATATGTAAAAAAATTTCAGATTAAATCTCAAAGTTTAAGGCCCTAAAAAAGGTTTTTGATTAGACTCAACAACTCTTTGAAAAACTTTCCCTTATAATAAAAAATTAATTCCTAATTAATGACATTCTCGTTAGCTTATCACATAAGTGATCTGCGAGAGCAAACACCTGCTAGCGAGCGGTTTAGCTATGCAACTCGACATGTGGCGACACTTGACGGTCATACACATGTTGGACAGGGTACTTGGTATTCTTCCATAACTCCTCAACATGCACTAGCTGCCGATGTCATATAAAAGAGGCACAAGCGTCCAACAAAGGACCAAGTTCATTCCCGACACCAAAATTCTAGCAAAAACGCAAATATGAAATAGTTTTTCTAAATTCTAGTATAAACACAATGATTATTGATAAACGCACAAATGACTTGAGCGTCGAAGTTTTCCTTTGGAGTAAATCTGTAGAGCCTTTAACGTTGTTCCATCCGTACAAGTCTCTGAGAACATTAGTTCTGACAATAATAACGTCTCTTGCAATGAGTTGGGCAACACTCTTGTGGTATATAACTTTTCCTAAAGCAACTACCATTTTCTAGATATCTCTGATCTAAGATAAAGATCTAACTTCATGAGTTATCCATATATTTGTAATTTTTAAAAAAAGGTGTCATCATCTTTTCTAATTCATAACACATATGAATGATTCTATAACCCTCGTTTTCATAATAAATTTCGTACATTTGTGTTCATCATTTGTAATATGCATGTCAAAATTTTTGTCTTCGCACTCAACTTGATAATTAAATATATTGATTTTAGCACATAGATAAGTCTTTCTATGAGATTTATTGTGGTCAATGTATGAGTATTCAACATAACAATAGTTATTAAATAACTAGCAAGATACATTATATAAACAAAAGAAAATTGACATGCCGGGTGTAATGATAGTAGGGAACAATGTGTTCACACACTATTCCACTTCATACTGGATATGCATAAGATGCCTAGTAGTTATTCCTAATTTAATTAGATATTTCATATAACCAAAATTTAATACAATTATTCTTAATTTTACATTATAATTTAAATATTTTGAGCCATTTAAAACTCAATGTAATTATTATAATTTTATTGGATATGATGCCTAGTAATTATCCATTCACTATATCAAAATTTATCTAATAGTTTATAAAATTTATGACGATTAATAAGGAGTCTTCACACGTACAAACGGTTATGTCTACTCAAAATTTAATAAGATCGCAAAATAGTTTACGAGAGATATAAATTAATAGATCAAATCCTACTATCTTTCTGACTGACTAATGATGGTAACAACAAAACAAAAGGTATGAAAAGTTATATGTTACGTTAGTTATCCAGATATTTGTAAAACAAAAGGTATGAAAAGTTATATGTTACGTTAGTTATCCAGATATTTGTTAAAATCTAAGACTCAAAGAAATAAACCAAAGGAAATGAAAATGCTCGAGATTAGAGAAGGAGAGCAAATAAAGAGAAGGAGGAATCGATTGAAAATTTTGTAACCGTCACTTTGCTGGGTTGCAAGTGTAACCCGGCTTATACATAGCGCAAGAAGAAGAAGAAGCGTGTAAAATTACTGAACTACCTTTGCTAAACCAACTACACATATTACAGAGAAAAGGACAAAATAGTAATTTTACTTTCTTTTTAAATCTCCCGTGTGCCATCTCTTCTTCAAGCTCTGCCTCCTACGCGTCCTAACCAACCCAACTAACTCAACACCTCGATCATGCATGCCTCCTTATTCAACACACAATCTGAGCGTTTGATCTTGGTATTAAACCCATGTAATTACATCCTGCTGCATCAGTTCCACTAGGTACTATTCAGATCATCATAATGTTTCTCATCCCCGTGGTCTTCTCCATGCCAAACACCCCCTCCCCCTCTATCCTGACTGAGCAAATATGTTGTAGACTCCCAAAGCCTCAGTCAGGATGCACAACCTATGAGAATCCACTGCTTTTGTAAAGATATCAGCAAGCTGCAAACGAGTGTTAATGGGTACAGGTTTAACAATGGATTCTTGATATTTGTCTTTTACAATGTGACGATCGATTTCAATATGTTTGGTTCTCTCATGAAACACTAGGTTTCAATAATGTAAATGGCATTTCTATTGTCACAAAAGATATCCACTGGTTTACCATGTTCAACTTTCAATTCCTTCAATATATAGAGAATCCACTGTACCTCACATGCTGTTGAGGCAAGAGCTCTATACTTAGCTTCTGATGATGACGTAGATACTGTTGTTTGATTCTTTTCCTTCCAAGAAATCAAAGAACTTCCAAGTAATATACAATATCCTATTACAGACCTTCTGCTTTCAGAACAACCTACCCAGTCTGAATCTAAAGAACCTGTAAGCTTCAAATCATATGTCCTGGGATACAACAGACTTTCTCTAGTGTGCCTTTCAAATATCTTAATACTCTCTGAGCTACTTTGAAGTGTATAGTGGTAGGAACATCAAGAAATTGACTAAGCTGCTGTACTGCATAAGTGATGTCTGGTTTAGTAATAGTCAAATAGAGTAGCTTCTCAATCATCCTCATATACCCTGATACATCATCTATGAGGTTTAAATCATTATGTGCCAGCTTCAAATTTTGTTCCATAGAGCTCTTGGCAGGCTTAGAAGCCACGGTTCCAGTCTTCTGAAGCAACTCCAATATGGATTTTCTCTGGCATAGTACAATCCTCCCTGAGACCTGGCAACTTCTAAGCCTAGAAAGTACTTGAGTGGTCCTAAGTCTTTGATTTTTAATGCGCGATGCAAGGTGGTTTTGAAGCTATGGATTACAAGGAGTGAATCACTAGCTACATGGATGTCATCAACACATACTAGGAGGACAAGAAACACATTTGTGGTCTCCTTAATTGTTATGACCCCGTTTTTGGTGTTACATGCGATATACATGTAGAGACGTTAGCAACAAACAAATAAACACATATATGTAATAACTGTACACACACGGGTGGAACAAAAAAAAAAGAGACTGAATAAGATAAAACTCTAGTATTCTAATGTGACTAAGAAAAGAGTAATAAAGAGGATAAAATATACACACATATGACATAAATTTCATCCTTATCCCTTTTTTCAAAAAAAAAACCAAACGGCAGCCCCAAATCCCAAGAAACAAGCGGCTCTCCCTCTCCACAAATTAATTCCGCCAGTTACAAACAAAAATAAAGGTGTATTCAATTGCCTTTTGCCTTCTTTACTATATGATTCCATAATTTTCCAATTCTTTCAAATGAAAAGAAAAACTAACGGTCAGCCCACCTCTTATATCCTCCCAAATCTGTCGCCAGCAGTAAGATGGAAAAATAGACAACATTTGATCGTTCTCCACCTCGTTTTCGTCGCATAGTACGTTTAATCGAGACAAGAGGCAAGTATCCTTGCTATATTTGCTATGTTTTACAAAGTTATTATGCTATTTTTGTATCAAATCAGATCATGTATTTGTAATTGTGTTTTGTATAGATTGATGTATATATGTATGTAATTGTTGTATTTATGTATCGATTATGTGTATATGTACAAGGATGGAATAGTCTTGGTATTGATTATATATATGGGCCGCGGGTAGAAAGATGCCTATGTATAATTGTTGTGCACTGGCCGAATCCATAGTGTGATGGGAAATTTTGTTGATGGAATATTAATATGTATAAGAGAGTGTAACTGTCTGTTGTTGCTGCCGTATATGACCTTCATGCATAAAGGAAAAAGAAAAATTTGAAGATGACATCTTAGGATATAGGTAAAGATTATGTGTTGTCATTGTTGCATGGAGGTTATTTATTTTATGTGTTTTCTGTTTCTTTAATTATGTGTGCAAGTGTATTTATTTTATTTTGTGTGTTTCTTTCTCTTTAATTGTGTGTGCATATGTTTAGGTGATAATTCTTGCCATGAGTTTGTTTTTTTTTTGGTGATGCCGAAAGTGGTTAAAGGAAAGGAAAAGAAAAATAAGATGCTATAAAAATAAGATGCTGATGCTATGCATGGAATTTTTATGAGCTTTATATTAAGGCATATATTAGCGTATATGATGGTATATGGATAATTTGGTGATTTTCGGAATTTGTGCAATGAACTAACATGCATATGGTCGTGTGTTATAAAGTTGGACATGTAGAAGAAGACGTTCGAGCATAAAATAAGAAAGCTAAGTGACCGATCAGAGGTAAGTGGTCTATCTATGCTTGTTATGTTGTCATGCATCAGAGGTAAGTGGTCTATCTATGCAATAATGTTTATCATGCATAAGTGTACTGTTCGTTGTATATATGTATATGGATGTGTGAGGGTATACATGCACGTATATATGCACGTGTATGGACGCGAGCATATGTATGAGTATGGATATACCGGATTACGTATGGTTATGCATTTGCATTCATGACACGAGCATTGCATTGGCCTATGTGCCGTATGGCCCTACGAGGCGTGTTGCCCTACGAGGCGTGTGGCCCTACGAGGCGTGTTGCCCTACGAGGCGTGTTGCCCTATGAGGCATGTGGCCCTATGAGGCGTGTGGCCCTACGAGGCCTGTGGCCCTATGAGGCGTGTAGCCCGACGGGGCGTGTGGCCTGACGAGGCGTGTGGTAGGATCACCTCGAGGTTCATGCATTACACGGTAGAGATATGAGCATCGTGCGTGACATGACTTTTGTTGCGTGTGACACGTAGAGAAGGCATGCATCATGAAGTTGCGCATTATTATGTGGAGTGACTTACTTTCCGCAGTTTACTTACTCGATTGACATGTATGTTGATTTGTAAATGTTATTTGGAATTGTCTCTGCGTGTATGATTTTCATAATGGGTATAGATAGGTTGCTTACTGAGCCCGTTGATTTGGCTCACACCACCACTCACCAGTTTTGCAGGTGGGAGAAGTTGGGTATGCTTACACAGGAGTTAGTATACCGTGAAAATCGAGACGGGAGATTTCGAGACTAAGGATATTCAGACGAGACTTTTGAGGGTTGGTTAAGACAGTTGTTTCGATATTCGAGGTTTATGTATTTTCGAGATTAGTGTTTACATACATTTGATTATTGTATTGATTTAGAAATTCTTAGATATTGTATCAATGATGAAGATTATTTTATCGAGGATTCTTAGTTATGACTTCCGCTGACATCGATTTGCGTTATTATGATGACGTGTAGCTGATTTGTATCGACGCCTTGTATTCTCCTGAGCGAGATACGGCGGGTGCACTGTTCCCGATGATAGGGTCCGGGAGCGGGGCGCTACAGTTGGTATCAGAGCATGGCTCTAGATCCATGGCGGAAACGTAGATTTAGGCCATGATCTTAGAACTTAAGTTACGATTTTGTCCATAAGTCACAATCTTAGACATAAGCGACGATTTTTGATTAGTAGCTGATCTTGGAACTAAGCACTGATTTTAGTCCTAAGTGCTGATTATATACTAAGCATGATTTTTTGGAAATAAGACGTGATCTTAGACTTAAGAAATAATGATGCTAAGAACGACTCTAGAAATAAGTTAAGACCCTACACTTAGGGGACGATCGGTTAAGGGACACGTATACCTAAGGTATACCATATGGTTCTACTTACTCGTCTAATTTAAGTTTTGATCATAAACTTAATTTAAGCAGCAGTGATTTTAGTAACTCAAGTGAATTGTGTATATTTAAATTACATAAATTGCAATGTTAACCAGGATATCTTACCGAAAGCGTTGGTTGATGCATAAATTTAGATGGGCCTAGCAGTTACTAGGGTTGCTTTCCCTTAACAGTAGCATAAGGCCGATAACATTAAAGTAATTGAAGCGAGTTCATGCCTCTACTTCGCAGCAGTGTCGGAACACGACTAGTTCTAAGTTGAATCGAAGCTATTAAGGAATGATTTATAGTAGAATGATAGAAGCTAATTAACGAATTATAAACTTTATGATCAGTGGATTTCAGTAAAAGTTATGGTACCAAGGAATTTATAGGTTATGATTAATATGTTGAATTTAGTGTTATCAAAATAGGTCGACGATGTTAGTCTGATTAGAGATATTGATACATGACGATACACGCGGAGTGACTATAATTAGAGCATTGGAATGATAAATTGTCACAAAATCTTTAGTTAAGTGATGATCCCTAGAAGTATCGAGTTACTTGACTTGAAACTAGAAGGCTTGGATCGGGATAGAGTAAGCATGAACAAGTAGTAATTGCTTTTCAGGTGAAATCTAACTAAATTAGAATTAGCGATTGAAATAACCAGGTAAAGAAGAACGGTGGATCAGTGTAGCGTGCGGAAGCATGGTGAATTAGAATACTCTAAGATTAATATTTAGTGTGTTATGCTAGGATTGAACAACTTAACCTAAAGATTTATAAGGAACGGTGTATAGATCGATTTTTTTTCATTTGACATTAAAGGGTGACTTAAAAAAATTATATGGAGTATTGGACTATTTTTTTTCATACAGTTAAACATTTTCTTATAAGAATGTATGCCAAAATACATTCTATATTCCATATGTATTTCAAAGAGTTTTGCTTTTGAATATTTCAACCACTTGCATATTTTTTTTATATAGCCTACCAGACTATATTTCTTTCCGAATTCGTATAGCAACCTAATGAAATTTCGACTACCCTGACAAGCAGATACATTTTAAAATATTGAGGTTTGCGAATAACAATATGTTCATATATTTCTTAAACTTTTGTTTAGCTATATCTATTTTGCTAAAATAAATTTTATTTGACAACTAGCGATTTTTGCAAGCATGTTACCTATTAAATGTTTCTTTGAGAAAGGTATGGGTTTGCGATGAACTTATCTTGTGAAGGAGAAATAGTTTCAAAATTTATGTACTTATTTTTGAGGGGCAAAAAAATACTTTATTCAAATTGTTTGATGAAACTTCACACTTGTTGAGTTTATAATTGTTGGTTTTTGCGAAACAAAATATAGCTTTCAAAATATATATTTCGTTGAAAAGAAAAAGACACCGTGTTCAAAGAAAATTTTTATGATTGTTATGTCTCAGTTGTTTAAAGTGGTTTTAACCGTAATACTCATGCGAACAAGTTATATCGTTGTTTTATAAATAGTCATTTTAGACACAGCGTTGCAAAAACAAATACATGATACTTCGGTTAAAAATTAATTAATTAGAATGAGTATTATTTTAAACAGTTAAAGCTATATTCCCAAATTATAGGTATGTAAACCACTTTTAAAATTGAAGAAAGATATGTCCATGCACGTACTTCGTATACTAAGTTGATGATGATACCTCCGAAAAATTAAGAGCATGATCATAGAGCTAGTTTGTAGGCATAAGAATTGATTTCGATGACTTGAGGAGAGATGCTCAGAGTATTGGAAGACTCGATGGATATTACGGATGGTTATGTAACTAGGAAATGAAAAGAATACGAAATTGTGGATCGCAAAAAGTTAAATGATACACGTCAAGTGGTGTAAGTAGAAGTTTATAAGTTCTAATTATAGAGAACTAAGTTAATGATTGTAGTATATCTAGGAACTAATTTCAGAGGACTGCTGATGACTGCAGATATGGGTACGATATAAACCGACAATTGGAGTACGAAACCACTGGCATGATGACAATAGAATTATTAGAAGATTAGATCATGATCTTAAATAAGCGAAGAATAATGAACTTAGAAATTACCTTGTCGGGAACAAGGAATGAGTTTCGAGGCCTTAGTCTGTGATAAGGAAGTGACATGGCTAATGTATTAGAATACGTGATGGGTGTTTAGTACATCGTTATCTAGGAGAATGAATTAAGAACAGCCATACTAAGTCATTGATTATGTCTTACGCAAGTTTCGAGGACGAAACTTTTTGTAAGGGGGGAGGAATGTTATGACCCCGTTTTTGGTGTTACATGCGATATACATGCAGAGACGTTAGCAACAAACAAATAAACACATATATGTAATAACTGTACACACACGGGTGGAACAAAAAAAAAGAGACTGAATAAGATAAACCTCTAGTATTCTAATGTGACTAAGAAAAGAGTAATAAAGAGGATAAAATATACACACATATGACATAAATTTCATCCTTATCCCTTTTTTCAAAAAAAAAAACCAAACGGCAGCCCCAAATCCCAAGAAACAAGCGGCTCTCCCTCTCCACAAATTGATTCCGCCAGTTACAAACAAAAATAAAGGTGTATTCAATTGCCTTTTGCCTTCTTTACTATATGATTCCATAATTTTCCAATTCTTTCAAATGAAAAGAAAAACTAACGGTCAGCCCACCTCTTATATCCTCCCAAATCTGTCGCCAGCAGTAAGATGGAAAAATAGACAACATTTGATCGTTCTCCACCTCGTTTTCGTCGCATAGTACGCTTAATCGAGACAAGAGGCAAGTATCCTTGCTATATTTGCTATGTTTTACAAAGTTATTATGCTATTTTTGTATCAAATCAGATCATGTATTTGTAATTGTGTTTTGTATAGATTGATGTATATATGTATGTAATTGTTGTATTTATGTATCGATTATGTGTATATGTACAAGGATGGAATAGTCTTGGTATTGATTATATATATGGGCCGCGGGTAGAAAGATGCCTATGTATAATTGTTGTGCACTGGCCGAATCCATAGTGTGATGGGAAATTTTGTTGATGGAATATTAATATGTATGAGAGAGTGTAACTGTCTGTTGTTGCTGCCGTATATGACCTTCATGCATAAAGGAAAAAAGAAAAATTTGAAGATGACATCTTAGGATATAAGTAAAGATTATGTGTTGTCATTGTTGCATGGAGGTTATTTATTTTATGTGTTTTCTGTTTCTTTAATTATGTGTGCAAGTGTATTTATTTTATTTTGTGTGTTTCTTTCTCTTTAATTGTGTGTGCATATGTTTAGGTGATAATTCTTGCCATGAGTTTGTTTTTTTTTGGTGATGCCGAAAGTGGTTAAAGGAAAGGAAAAGAAAAATAAGATGCTACAAAAATAAGATGCTGATGCTATGCATGGAATTTTTATGAGCTTTATATTAAGGCATATATTAGCGTATATGATGGTATATGGATAATTTGGTGATTTTCGGAATTTGTGCAATGAACTAACATGCATATGGTCGTGTGTTATAAAGTTGGACATGTAGAAGAAGACGTTCGAGCATAAAATAAGAAAGCTAAGTGACCGATCAGAGGTAAGTGGTCTATCTATGCTTGTTATGTTGTCATGCATCAGAGGTAAGTGGTCTATCTATGCAATAATGTTTATCATGCATAAGTGTACTGTTCGTTGTATATATGTATATGGATGTGTGAGGGTATACATGCACGTATATATGCACGTGTATGGGCGCGAGCATATGTATGAGTATGGATATACCGGATTACGTATGGTTATGCATTTGCATTCATGGCACGAGCATTGCATTGGCCTATGTGCCGTATGGCCCTACGAGGCGTGTTGCCCTACGAGGCGTGTGGCCCTACGAGGCGTGTTGCCCTACGAGGCGTGTTGTCCTATGAGGCGTGTGGCCCTACGAGGCGTGTGGCCCTATGAGGCGTGTGGCCCGACGGGGCGTGTGGCCTGACGAGGCGTGTGGTAGGATCACCTCGAGGTTCATGCATTGCACGGTAGAGATATGAGCATCGTGCGTGACATGACTTTTGTTGCGTGTGACACGTAGAGAAGGCATGCATCATGAAGTTGCGCATTATTATGTGGAGTGACTTACTTTCCGCAGTTTACTTACTCGATTGACATGTATGTTGATTTGTAAATGTTATTTGGAATTGTCTCTGCGTGTATGATTTTCATAATGGGTATAGATAGGTTGCTTACTGAGCCCGTTGATTTGGCTCACACCACCACTCACCAGTTTTGCAGGTGGGAGAAGTTGGGTATGCTTACACAGGAGTTAGTATACCGTGAAAATCGAGACGAGAGATTTCGAGACTAAGGATATTCAGACGAGACTTTTGAGGGTTGGTTAAGACAGTTGTTTCGATATTCGAGGTTTATGTATTTTCGAAATTAGTGTTTACATACATTTGATTATTGTATTGATTTAGAAATTCTTAGATATTGTATCAATGATGAAGATTATTTTATCGAGGATTCTTAGTTATGACTTCTGCTGACATCGATTTGCGTTATTATGATGACGTGTAGCTGATTTGTATCGACGCCTTGTATTCTCCTGAGCGAGATACGGCGGGTGCACTGTTCCCGATGATAGGGTCCGGGAGCGGGGCGCTACATTAATGAACATGGTATAGTCATTTTTAGATTGAGTGTCCCCATTAGATATCAGAAACTGAGTGAGTTTCTCATTCTATTGCCTACTGGCTATTTTCAAACCATAAAGTGACTTAGTAAGTTTGCAAACTGTGCCAGGGGCAGTAGATGGTAGACCTTCAGGCAAAGTCATGTAAATCTCTTGATGCAAATCTCCATGCAGGAAGGCATTGTTTACATCAAATTGGTGAATGTGCCATTTTCTGATGGATGCTAAGGCCAATATCAGTCTAACAACGGTCATTTTAGCCAGTGGAGAAGATGTGTCACCATAATCAACACCAACCTGCTGTGTGTACCTCTATGCAACCAACCTGGCTTTATATCTCTCAATACTTCCATCAGCATTCGTCTTGATTTTATATACCCACTTGCAGCCAATTGGCTTCTTCCCTTCAGGTAACTGCATCAGGCACCACGTATTGTTTGCCTCTAATGATGCTAACTCCATATGCATGGCCTGCTGCCAATGAACTGACTGTGCTGCTTGGTGATAGGATGTAGGTTCTTGCAGCACACTGATGTTAAGCACATAGTTTTTATAACTTGGTGTCAACTGATGCAATGAATAATGAGACTGCAAAAGATATTTAGGAAGGTGGCTGACAGAGGAAGTTAGTTGATTACAATGATAGTCATGAAGATAAAGAGACATATGACAAACATCCAAATACCTTGAGGTGTTGATAAACAGGTTTTTGTTGATATAACATTTCAAATGGGGTTCTGTGATGAAGAATAGGAGTTGGGATTCGGTTGATAATGTACACAATATGTGTAATAGCAAATCCCCAGTATGACATGGGCAAGCTAGCCTGAAACTTTAAACGTGCTACTGTAAGTATGTAATTGGTGTTTTCTTTCAACTAGACGATTTTGTTGTGGTGTATATACACAACTGGTCTGATGAATCATTTCATGTTTCAAGTAAAAATCAGGCATGTTAAACTCATGGCCATTGTCTATCCTAAATACTTTTATGGTTTTCTCAAATGAGTAACAATGTGTTGGCAAAACTTTTGTAGTAAGGTCCTGATTTTTGACTTGGTTTTCAACAAAGAAACTCAAGTATATCTACTGTAATCATCAACAATAATAAGAAAAAATCTCTGAGCAAATAGTGTAAGGTGTTTATTAGGTCCCCAAATATCAACATGAACCAGATCAAAAGAGCTTTTGCTACAGAAGAAGAAACTGGAAAAGGAAGTTTTCTAAGCTTAGCTAGGGGCAAACTGAACATGGGATAACAGATTCCAATACTGATATTGAATCATCATATTTCTGTAATTATTTTATTCTGGGAAAAGAAGCATTCCCTAGTCTGCAGTGCCATAGGTAGATGCTTGTATCAGATGCCTTTGTGGCAAGACAAACTGGACTGGGATTCATCACAACAGTACCTTGATGATAGTATAGACCATGAGACAGCTTAGGTAAACCAATCATCCTCTTGGACAATTGATCCTGAATCAAACAATTATCACAATGGAACTAAATGAGCAAGCTAGGATCAGAGGTAAGCTTACTGAGAGAAAGAAGATTGAAAGCAAAAACTGGGACATACAGAACATTTTTAAGAGTCAGAGTGGGGCTAACAATAATTGTGTCATTATGTGTTACAGACACTGCCATCTTTGTAGGGAGTTTGATTGTAATGTGTTCAACAATATTATAGGAAGAAAACAAAGATAGATGGGATGCAATAGGATCAGTTGCACCACAGTCCGAAATCCATGTGTTTAAGGCACCAGTATGAGTGTTACCTGCCATTTTATCAACCTGAGTAGTCATGACAACTCCTTGAACATCAGGTTTTGCATCTCCCTCTAACTCATCATCTTGCTTGCTCAACAACCTTAACAGCCTTTGATTCTGTTTTAAGTGTCAACATGAGTGACTGGACACTCTTCTCAATCTGCCCCTTCTTATGCTCCACGTCAGTCACTTCAGCCATATTGATTCTTGGCTTGGAACTACCAAATCCTGGTGGATATCCATGCTTCTTGAAGCATCTTTCAATAATGTGTCCTGTCATGCAACAATAAGTGCATTGAAATTTCCTATTATCACCAGAGGCAAACCTTCCACCTCCTCTCCTAAATGCACTTGTCCGGTGTCTCTTTACATACACATTAGAAGCCATACCTTCTGACCTCTCAATTTCATTCATCAATGCAGTATTACCATCAACAGAGACCAATGAGGAATCCGACATCACTTATCTTTCAAATTTTAAAGCCATAGAAAAATCTATGTCAATATCAGGCAAAGGTATCATTACAAACACCTGAGACTTAACTGGATCAAAATTATCATCGAGTCCTTTCACAAACTTGATGACATAGTTACTCTCAACATACTTTTTCATTTCTGTGGTTACATTGCACCTGCAAACTCTACAGTTACACACAGGCACAAGCCTTAAAGCCATAAGTTCCTCCCACACAACCTTCATCTTAGTAAAGTAATCAGTCACAGTCATAACATCTTGTTTAACGCAATATAAATTTTCAAGCAACTCATATAATCTGAAAGGATCTGTACTACCATATCTTAGCGTAAATTCATTCCACATATTAACAGCACTATCATGCCACATAATACTTGTGCAATAGAAGGAGAAACTGAATTCATTATCCAAGATTGAACCATAGAATTCACTTGCCTCCACACAGGATACTGAGGATCTATTTCCAGAGGTTTGAGAATTGTACCCATCTATGAAGCCTATTTTGTTCTTCACCAGCAACGCCATTTTGAAAGTGCTGCTCCAGGTATGAAAATTATGAGCATTAAGAGGAGGCTGAGCCAATACAGTTGCAGGATTGTCACCATGATGCAAGTAGTAAGGATTTTGTAGCGAATTCTCAACATTTGGATTCTGATTCACTCTTGTTCTAAATACTACATTCTGCGATTGACTATCAGCAGGTGTACCACGATTGTTTCTTGGAGATGCCATTCCAATCAAAATCAAAATCAAAATCAAAGGAATTAACAAAACACAGACAAAAACTTCACTCACAGCACTCTCAAAGAAAACATGCTGATCACAACCTTTTAGGCTCTCATACCATGTTACATCTAACACTCAAAGAAATAAACGAAAGAAAATGAAAATGCTCGAGATTAGATAAGGAGAGCAAATGAAGAGAAGGAGGAATCGATTGAAAATTTTGTGACCATCACTCTGCTGGGTTGCAACTGTAACATGGCTTATACATAGCGCAAGAAGACGAAGAAGTGTGTAAAATTACCGAACTACCCTTACTAAACCAACTACACATATTATAGAGAAAATGGCGAAATATTGATTTCACTTTCTTTTTAAATCCCCCGCGTGCCAGCTCTTCTTTAAGCTCTGCCTCCTGCACGATCTAACCAACCCAACTAACTCATCACCTCGATCCCACATGCCTCTTTATTCAACACACAATCTAAGCCTTTGATCTTGGTATTAAATCCATGTAATTACATTCTGCTGCATCAGTTCCACTAGGTACTGTTCAGATCATCATAATGTTTCTCATCCCCGTGGTCTTCTCCATACCAATTAGAACTTCCATCAACAATATTTGTGGTGATAAGGTTTTTATTTTTGAAGTAATGAGTCATCTTTCTGATTCATAACAAATATAGTCGGACCTTACGTGTGGGTTTATGCATAATATACATGATTTGTTTACTCTTTTAAAATTTATGAGAATTTTTTATACATCGACCAAAACATATAAAAGACAAATTAATTATACCTAACATAATGTGAAAAAGCACTCAGGTATTGCACTGGGATACATTTCAAGGAAAAAGATGTTCAAACAACGATATTGTGTATTAGAATCTTCAGCATATTATGTTACAATCATATTGGATCCACGCACAAATTTTGATCCAGAAGTACGACCAGGCTCATTGGATTTCATTTATCTAGATACAAGCATATGTATCTCGATAAAACTAATCCACACCTGGTCATTGGATATATATACATATACATATATATACATATACATATATATACATATATATATATATATTAAATAACGAACGTAGAGCCTTCTTTATTTTATTGATGATCCTCACTTACGGCGGAGGAAAAACCGCTTTTATTACATGATATAAAAAAGAAAAACTAAACCTACCATACCAATGGAACTACAAAGTACCAATCTAATGAAACCGAGTTCAGGGTATGAGTTTTCCTTTACCGCGGGTTTCAACTTGTGAAGGAGGTGGAGGAGGTATACGGCCATCCGTACATACCTAAATCAGTTTTTTACTTCTCTCTCTCACCACTATATGGCCCTCCATACATAGCAAAATCTCTTTCACCTTCATTTTTGACACCAAGAGCATCACAAACCGTTTGAAAGGAAAAAGTTACAGGGAGCCCATCGATCAATGAGTTTAAAGAAACCAGTTCTGTTTCATTCTCGAAAGCAGTCTAGAAATTGGCATAAAACATACGTGTATATCTAAGGGAGTATGATTTCATTCCTTCGTTGGACCATAACTTGTCCAGTTCTTGGGCTTCAAGTAAGACAAAAACATCACTTACCTCAGGATTATTTTGCAGATCAGGGTGTTCCACTAACTTGAGAGGGGCGACATGCTTGTTCTGATTATCCACTCTTCGAATAGGAGTTGGGAGTATTTATTGAGATGAGTACCCACTCCCATTACCGCAGGCCTTTTGTTGATATCTTTATTATTCTTTGCAATCCATGGAAAGTTTTCCATCCTTAATCTTTCTCGAATGGCCACAAGTTCCTCACTTTCTTCAAAAAACACAGTGGTCTTTTGTCTTTGAGATTTTGGATCTCTGCTTCTTTTTATTCCTTTGTGCTTCGATGAAGATGCCATTGTTGTTCTTGAGAACACAAATGATGAAGGAAGGTAAAACCTTTTAGAAGTTTCTCGGAGGAGATGAAACGATAAGAGATTGGAAAGAAGGGGAAAAGTTTCTTAGAAATTGACAGTTTCAGAATTGAAACAAGAGGAGAGAAGGCTACATTTCAGGGTGATAGGGCATTGAAAAGAGAGAAGTTTGATTAGACCGGGCGGCAGTTTTTGAAAATTGAAGGAAATGGGATCTTATTGTTATTTAATGTAGCACCTTTTTCCATTAAGAAATAAATACATTATTTCGACATAGAGCGCTTCAATTTGCGTGCGAAATCCCCAGTGCTTTATTTGAACGCAGCACTTTTGCAACCCATTAACCCGTTTAGACTGAATACTTGGTTCAACGTGAGTTGAGTGCTTAATCCAATGTTGAACGCAAGTTCAATATACATTAGAGCACTCAAAAATATCTTGCTGTTTTATATTGTCAAGTATTTTAAACTTGTAAAATATTGAGTAATCCCAGTCTACTTCTTATAGATTCAAAGACTTTACTTGGTAACGGTTTAGTGAATATGTCCGCTAGTTGATCACTAGTAGGCAAAAATTCAACACACACCGATCCTTTTTAACACAATCCCGAATGAAGTGATGTCTAACTTCAATATGTTTGGTTCTACTGTGATGAACAGGGTTTTGTGTAATATTTAAATATGAAGTATTATCACACAAAATAGGTATTTTTGAAAATTTTATATTATAATCATTTAGAGTGTGTGACATCCATAATAATTAAGCATAACAAGAGGCGGCCCGAAACATATACGGATTCCGCGGTAGAAAGAGCAACACTATTTTGTTTCATGGAAAACCAAGAAACAAGACAATCTCCAAGAAATTGACAAGTTCTGGATGTGCTCTTCCTATCAACAAGACTCCCAGCATAGTCGGAGTCACTATAACTTCTAAGATCAAAGCATGCATTCTTGGGATAAAACAAATCAAACTTCAAAGTCCCTCTAAGATAACGAAATATACGTTTTACCGTAATAAGATGCATTTCTCTAGGGTCACTTTGAAATCTAGCACATAAACAAACAGCACGCAAAATGTCCGGTCTACTAGCGGTTAAATAAAGTAGACTACCAATTATGCCACGATACAAGGTTACTTCAATTTGCTTTCCCTTTTCATCTTTGTCAAGTTTTAAACTTGTGGTCATAGGAGTGTTCACATTTCTTCCTTCACCAAAGTTGTACGTTTTGAACAAATCTTTTGTTTACTTGGTTTGAAAAATGTACACTCCATCTTGGGTTTGCTTGTTTTGGAGTCCAAGGAAATAAGTGAGTTCTCCCATCATACTCATTTCAAATTCACCTTGCATCAAACTAGCAAATTGCTCACAAAGAAGATTGTTAGTAGCGCCAAAAATAATATCATCAACATATACTTGAACAAGCAAATGATGTTTACCTTGTTCTTTGATAAACAAGGTTGTGTCCACTTTACCTCTTGAAAAACCACTATTAAGAAGGAAAATGTACTCAACCTATCATACCAAGCTCTAGGAGCTTGTTTAAGGCCATAGAGTGCCTTTTTAAGCTTATAAACATGATGTAAAGAATCATGATGTTCAAATCCAGGAGGTTGAGCCACATATAACTTTTCTTGAATAATTCCATTCAAGAAAGCGGATTTCACATCTATTTGGTAAAGCTTGAAATCCTTGTAACAAGCATAAGCTAACAACATTCTTATAGCTTCAAGCCGTGCTACGGGTGCGATGTTTCATCAAAATCAATCCCCTCTTCTTGACGATATCTTTGAGCAACTAATCTAGCCTTATTTCTTGTGACATTGCCTTGATCATCCATTTTGTTACGAAATACCCATTTTGTGCCAATAATGGGATGATCATGAGGTTTGAGAACTAATTCCCAAACATCACTTCTTTCAAATCGATTTAGCTCTTATTGCATAGCTAAGATCCAATCCTCATCAAGAAGTGCTTCTTTTATATTTTTGGGTTCTAAAAGTGACACAAATGCATTTTCTTTATATTGTCTCCTAGTAGTAATACCACGATTTATATCACCCATGATTAGTTCATGAGGATGAGAGCTTTTATGCTTAAATGACCTAGGAAGATTAGATACATCCCCTACAACTTCCTCATAATCACTTTCCGGAAGAGACAAATGATCATTTTTTATATGTTCATCATTTTCAGGAAGATGAGATGGATTGACCACATTTTGTGTATCATCAAAATGAGCTTGTGAAATATCTCTATTTGATTCACTTTGGTCTTTGACACTAGGTGGATGAGTTCCTTCAATGGGATCAATTTTTAAGTCAATAAAGATTTTTCCTTTAGGTGATTCATCAACAATTTCATCTTGATGAACAACTCTAAGAACAATATCAAGATCTTCTTCTTGAGAAGTTTCATCTTCAACATCTTCATTTTCCTCATTGAGTTTAGTTTCATCACTAAGTGATTCACTAAATTTAACATGAATAGATTCTTCCACCTTTTTGCTTCTTTTGTTAAATACACGAAATGATTTACTATTTGAGGCATAACCTAAAAATATGCCCTCATCTGCTTTGAAATCAAGCTTGTCCAAAGTGTCTTTAATGTTAAGTATGAAACACTTACAACCAAACACTTTGAAATACCCAAGGTTTGGAACTTTGCCATTCCAAAGTTCATAAGGAGTCATATTTAGATATAGTCTCAAACAAACACGATTAATTACATGACAAGCGGCATTAACCTCTTCGGCCCAAAATTACTTGGGCAAGCCGAACTCATTAAGCATTGCCCTACTCATTTCTTGTAGGGTTCTATTCTTTTGTTCGGCTACACCATTTTTTTGTGGAGTTATTGGAGCAGAAAAGTTATGTACATACCCTTTGGATATACAAAAACTTTGAAAGTCTCCATTAAACTCTCCACCACGATCACTTCTAATCGTCTTAATGGTGTCACTCATGTAATTTTCTAATTGCCTACATAAACCAATGAACTCATGACATGCAACACTTTTCTTAGCAAGAAACATTACTCATGTATATCTAGTATAATCATCTACTACCAAAAATGTGTAATGTTTAACACCCAAGCTTTTTGTACCAATATCCCCATACAAATCCATGTGTAACATTTGTAGGGGTTTGGAGGTGGAAATATTTGTTTTGAGCCTAAAACTTGTTTTCACAAGCTTTGTTTTTTGACAAGTGCTACAAAGTTCTTGGCTTTCAAAATTCATTTTGGAAAGCCCTTGAACTTTTTCATTTTCACAAATATATTTAAATGTTTTAAAACAAACATGTCCGAGGTGTCTATGCTATAGTTGTGCCAAATCATTGTTAGCAACTAAAAATGACACATTTTGTGAAACCAAATCACTTATGCTAAGTTTGTAAAATATTTTTTTATCTCTTAAAGCTTCAAACATAACAACATCATCCTTTTTCATAATACATTTTGTTTTCACAAACGTAACTTCGTAATTGGCATCACACAATTGGCTCACACTTATCAAATTATACTTAAGCCCATCCACATAAAGTACATAAGTAAGAGAGAAAGAATCGTTACCCACTTTACCATATCCTTTGATTTGGCCTTTGCTACTCCAAAGTACACAACTCCTCCATCTTGCATAGTGACCTTATGAAACTATCTTTTGTTTCCCCGTTATATGGCTTGAACACCAACTGTCCACGACCCATTGGACGTCTTTGTTCTTGATGTCTCCATTTAGTGCTAGGGCCTACAAATTCAATATATGATGTTGGTACCCTTTTAGTTTTGGGTCCTTGAGGGTTAGTAACATGCACTTGACCCTTTGGCACCCATACAAGATGTGTATTACTCTTAGCTTTACAAACTCTTTCTACATGTCATTTCTTGTTGCAATTAAAACATGTAGGTATAGGTTTGTGAAAGTGAGAATGATCATGATGCATTTGTGTAGACATAATAAGTGATTCATGTTTGTGCACAATCTTCCTTGATACTAAGGAAGAGTTCTTTGCAACGAATTTAACCAAAGATTTTTGAATTCTTTGTTCCTTTTACCTTCCCATTAGGCATATGCCTTTGTTTCTCAAAGATGATTTTGATTCTTTGAAGGAGGGAGTGAATGCATTATTTGGTTTTGCAAATTTAATCAAAGGCATAGATGAAGGTTTCATACTCACACTAGATGCATTATATCCTAATCCGGTTTTATCAATGCTAGCCCTTTAACTAATTAGTATCTTGTTTAAAGCATGCTTGCCCTCAAACATTTTCTCCATTGTGCACAAATGAATTTCACTTTCATAGCATAAATAACAATTCTCATTGGCAACTACCTTATACATGGCCATAAGAATATCATACTCAAGTTGCAACGCAATGTTGTTTTGCAAGCGTGACATTATACTCATTTATGCATTCCCTAAAATCTCGTTTCACACGCTTATATTTAAGACTTAACAAATCATTCTTCTCAATCATATCATCAAATTCATCTTGCATTTTATAATGAGAAGATCTAGTACGTAAATCCATCTTGTCTTCGATGGCTATGAAACAAGAATATTCTCTTTCAAGATCATCATCACTTATAGCTATAAGAGTAAGATCCTTGTCATCATCATAGTCACCTTCGGAGTCAGATAGGAGACTATCCCAATGAGCTACCACCGCTTGAAGAGCCTTCTTTTTTTGTTAGATGGCCTTCTTATCTCTTGGGTGCGGATCCTTCACTCTTCAATCTTTCATGAAGTGACCATATTTTCCACATTTGTAACATTTGTTGTCTTGGTCCTTCATCTTATCTTTTTCTTTCAATGGAGTTCTCTTGATAAATCGTTTAGCCTCATCTCCATTCTTTGTAGCAAATATTTTAAACCTTCTTACAAGAAGTCCAAACTCATCATCTGAATCCTCCGTGTTATATACCAACGCCTTGGATGAATGTTTGATAGGATCATTTTTCTCTTGTTCTTCAAGTTGAATCTCATGAGTCATAAGATTCCCATACAATTCATCCAATGTAAGAGTTTCAAGATCTTTTGACTCTTCTATGGCCGTCACCTTTGGATTACATTCTCTTCCCAAGATATTTAGAATTCGATGGTTAAGATCCTTTTGTTCGATCTTCTTTCCCACCGTATTAAGCAAGTTTACAAGTTTAGTGAACCGTTCGATGGTTTCTTCTATCTTTTCACCTTTAGGGACGGAAAAATTATAGAATTGCTTGATTAACATCCCCCTCCTTGCCTTTCTAACTTGAGAAGTACCCTCATGGATCATTTCCAACTTTACCCATGCTGCATGAGCTGATTGAACACCTTGAATCTTAGCTCTCTCATTTGGAGTTAGAGAACTATTCAAAATGTCAAGAGCTTTTCCATTTATAGCAAATAACAACTCTTCTTCTTGGGTTGGATTATCATAGTCAATAGGAGCCTTTGAGCCCTAAGTAACTTCTTTCAAAATGCGGTATCCACAACCCCTAAGATGGGTCTCCATGTTGGATTTCCATAGAGAATAATTATTTGGATCAAACATAGATACTTTGGTATGAATGTTTGATATGGAAGATATCAAATTTTCTTGTCTTCTTCTTCTTGTTTTAGAAGACTCACCACCCAAGGATTTCCAATCATAAAGTGTTCCTTCCATACTAGATAGGATCAAGCCTTGCTATTTGACTACCAAACAATCAAGGTTTGGCTCTGATACCAATTGTTATGTTTTTGAAACACACTAGAAGGGGGGTTTGAATAGTGTGTTAATACAAGTAAGGTTCTTTTTCGAATCTTTTTGCAACGGAAGTGGTATAACCAATACTTGAAGTGTTCTTTGAAGAAAATAACTTGAAGAAACAAAAGAACACCAAATTTATAGAGGTTCAAGTCAAAGATTCTACTCATCTACCTTCTTGTTTTGAACAAGAAGGATTTTTGAACAAGGGGATTGTTATTTCTCTTTGGGGGGAAACAACAACCAAAGTAAATACAAGAACAAACTAGGTTCAACAAACCTAGCTCAAGAACAATGAAAACCCAGCCTCTTTGAAGCCTAGCCTCCTCAAGATCTTCTTTGCACCAAAGAGACCTTCTATGGAGTATGATGTAGCTCCTAAACCATCAACTAGCTCTTGGAAACTTGAGTTTTTCTTCAAAAAAAGAAGCAGTCTTGCTCCTTGACCAACAATCTAAATCATGCTCCTCACAATCCTCACTTAGAAGAAAATCAATTCTTCTTTACAATCACACACTCTCAACAATAAAGTAATATTACAATGATTTTGAGAGCAAAAACACAAATGAAGACTTGAGAGCTTGAGGTAGAAAGTTATCTTCAAAAATGAAGTCTTGCAAGCCTTATGGAGGGAAATTGCAACCGTTGGCGAGAAGAGAAGAGGGAAAGAAGACATCCTCTCACATGTTGACACCTCATCACCTTGAAAGAGTCTTCTTAAGAGTGGTCAAGACGTCTTGGGGAATATTTGCCTTTTGAGTTAAACAATAGAGAATGTTCCTCACTCCTTTGATTGGGAAAAACAAAAGTATTTTTGTCCATCAAGCTTTTGAATTAACAATAGAGGAATGTTCTCCACTACTTTGGATGGGAAGAATAAAAAGTACTTTTTGTCTAAGAAGTGTAAGAGAGATAGAAAGATTAAACCATTTTGAACTTTCAGTTCGTGCTCTTCAGGCATTCTGTTTGAAACTCTTCGTACTAGATGGAGCGCTCGATGTAGTGTTCGAAACTCTCTATCTAGGAGATTCTTGTTTCTCTTACCTGAGAGAGTGCTCTTATGTCATGTTTGAAACTCTCTGTCCAAAGACTTAATTTATCCTTTACAAGATGGAGCGCTCGATGTAGTGTTCAAAACTCTCTGTCCAAGAGTTTATTATTTCTCTTACCTGATAGAGCGCTCTTATGCCGTGTTTGAAACTCTCTGTCTAAAAGCTTTATTTTCTTATTACAACATGAAGCGTTGTATTCAACATTTAATGACTTAATAGAGCATTTCTTTAGCTGTATTTTCTTGAGGAGTAACATGTCCAATTTGCATGTGAAATTCCAGAAACTTTTGATTTTGAAACTTCTCTTTTTGTGAAAATCATCAAAACAAATCTTGACACCAACATCTAATTGGTCCGGCCGGTAAGAGTGACACCAACCAGTTGACCTGGCAGAATGGCAGGTCCCTCAAGTCTTACACTGGCTTCTCAGGTTTGGCCACACAAACCTTGTAAGGGTGGCACAGGGGTCACATGACACCTTCTTGATGCTAATTACGTTTTTAAGTCTGCATCAGTAAAGTTGTGTCACAGACATCACCTCCGTTATTGCCGCTACCTCAGCTGAACTTTAACCTTAGCGAGGGACCTTACTCCACTCAACCTGACAGATCACCAAGATGTGAGAGGCCCACCGAAATTCTCCTCAGCTTAGCACAGAAGTCACTTGCTAGAGCAAACACCTGCTAGCGAGCAGTTTATACATGCAACTCGACACGTAGCGACATTAACAGCCGTGCACAAGCTAGACAGGAGACTTTTAGCATTCTTCCATAACACGTCAACATGCGTGGCTGCCGAGGTCATATAAAAGAGGTAGTCACGTCCAACAAAGGACCAACTTCGCTCCCGATACACCAAAATTCCAGCAAACACACGAATATGAAATAGTTTCTTTAAATTTTAATATAAACACCATGATTATTGATAAACCCACAAATGACTTGAGCATTGAGGCTTTTACCTTAAGTAAATCTCTGAAGCCTCTAACGTTGTTCATTCGTGCAGATTTCTGAGAATGTTAATTTTGACAACAAATAATGTCTCCGATCTAAGTCGATTATCTGAATCAACTCCAATCTAAGATGATTTTCATATCCACGTCATTTTTTTATTTGCACTCAACTTGATTAATATAATGATTCCTAAAAATATAAGACTCTTCCTATGTGATTTATGGTTGCCAATGCATAACTATTACACATTGTTAATCATTATTTGTAACCAATAAGATATACTAAAGTATGAGGAAGTGTGATATGTTGGCAGTAACGACGATAAAGAAATAGAGCGACCACTTCGAACCATTATCATATTTCGTATTGTATAGAAATAAAATATCTTGTAATTGCACATTGATTATATTAAAACAAAGGAAGCATAAGCTCTCTACTCTTCAAGTAGAACCAGACTTTCAACAAAATTAACATCCACGCCCCCATACGGAATATCACCAACCGCTTTCCAACCTTCATCATCAGAATAGTCAGGATCATCATAATTAGCATTGTCATCACGGTCCAACCGAAGCCTCTCTACCGCACTCAAGTCATCAAGGTTTATTGCACCGATCCGTGGAGGCCGTGTATTCCAATATATAATTCTGCCACTGAGACTGAATCCAACAATATCATTATAAAAAGAACCATAATTGTCACTTTCATAAATGAACTCCTTCCACTTGACCTGCCCACTGCTGTCTCTCTCCATCACAAAGACACCGATCCTCCACACACCTTCCCATCCGGCAGCCATCAGTGCAGGTGAACCATTTTTCTTAAGCATTTCATAAGGATTTTCAAGACCAAGCTCATAATGAGGAGCAGGTGTATCTATTTCGTGAAACAGTTCAGTATACAGGTCTAAGCATTGCAAACGGTATGGCTTCCTACCATGACAGGGTGTCCAATACAGGCATCCATCCACAAAAGTCCCAGGTTCAATACAAGGCAGAACGTCAGTTGGCGCATCTATAACCTTCCATTTCCCACTGTTAAGACTGTAAATTTCTGCTTTAATATTCCTAACAGGAGAATCGGAATTAGTAATAGAACAAAAAATCCGAACCACCTTGTAATCATTCTGCACCTCGCAATACCCAAAACCTAATACAACATTAGTGGCAGCCTCTTCAAGCAAGTCCAAGTAGCATGAACACTCTGCATTTAATTTCTTATACTTCTGGATGGACGGGTTAACCAAGTAAATATCACGGCCACGATGGTCTTTATGAAAATCGGTTAGGCAAACCAACCCGTTATAAGATCCGACCAAATATAGATCCTCAGCCCGAGTTTCGAAAGGGAATTTAAGTGGGAATTGAAGTTCCGGGTGGCGGGTCAGGACATTATTATTGTCAGTCATGAGTAGGATATGTTTATCTTCCATTCGTTGTAGGACAACAAGAATATAGTTATTGTAAGGATTAGAAACGGATAGGGCGAGGTGGGCAGAAATGAAGGCCTGGGTTTTAATGATGAAAAGCCACCTCTTGCAAACACAAAGGGACCGGACAATCGATTTGATAGGCAGCCGTATGAGGATGGCAATAACCAATTCGTCAGGAAGATCAACAACAGATTCAGATTCACCCTCAAGAGTCACAGGGGACAAGTTCTTGGGTGACTCATGCCTCTTTGTTTCGGACATGTCTGTTAAAGTTTGTCCTTGGTCTTCTTCCTTCTTAATGCCTTCCTGGACGAAAATATAGGGAAGTCAATCAAGCAATTAACATTTTTCTAAAAAAAAATGTTTCTGTAGCTTTGAATCTTGTGATGCAGTTATCAAAGGGCATATAGAAATAAAGTTCAAAAAACAATTAATTTTCAATAAAAGAAGCCCAATTAGAAAAAACAAAAATCTGAAAGGTTTTTTCTCGATTTTTTTTGATGTCACTGACGGTGTAGAAAGGTCGGCTGGACGAAGGCAGAGAAAACGTCTGAAACATTGAAACAATTCAGAGATAATCTTAAAAAACAAAAAACAAATTCTACAAATGAAAAAAAAAATGAAACAAAAACGATAGCTTTATTCGTTTTCGATCCCCTGATGATTTTTCTAGCAAAACTATGTCAAAACACTCATCATTCACATACCAAAAAAATGAATAAGTACGAACTTAAGGCATCTAAAAAAAATATCTGCAGAAATCACAGATCAAGAATTGAAGATTGAGAAAGTTCGACAGAAACCTGAATCTGAAGCTGCTGTAATCTATCCTCTAACATCCCTCGTTTTTTCTCTTTTTCTCCGTTGCACTTTGAAATCTAGGCAAATCTTTATCGGAATCCTTTTGTATTTTATAGAGGTGGAAAAGGACCATTGATGTTCCGACACTAACACTCACGTGTACTTTACTTCAAATCCGTTACACATTTACATGGACCTTACATGTGGGGTCAACTCTTGGTGTGTTTTGGAAAAGAAAATCTCTTAATCTATTTTATGTCCTATTGTCTAAAGAGTTAGAATCTTCTAACACATTCCATGTTTTATTTACCATCCCACTTAATCAGATGATGATTGTTTGTATTTAATTCATCTAAAATAGTTATATATTACATGATCTCATTAAATAGGATAAAAATAAGGCATAGTAGAGATAAAAGTTCTTTACCCTTTCAATTACTTATGTGGCATAATTCCATTAAAAGGGGCAGAAAGTGAAGAGATGATGAGTTGGAAAATCTTCTTCCATTTTGATACTAATAGATATCAATGACAAACAGGTTGGATTTAGATTCGTGGGTTTGCATGTTTCAAAAGTCCACACCCAACCTATTCAGGTTGGCACGTTATTTTCGGCTTGTCCGCCATCCTATTTTTGATTTGGGCAATTTGATGTGTTGGCAAGTTTGGAAGATCGAATGTCAAGGATTTGTGGGCCGATAGCTTACATTTTAGTCTGATAAGTCGAGTTTGTAAAGAGTTTATTGAATTATCGGGTTGGATTTGATAGGTTTGTCAGCCTATTTTTGGGTTTTACTACAAAAAAAGGTTAATTATCGACCGCCTAGAGCAATCGGTAAACTCTAAAAAACTGTCTGTAGATAACGGTCGCTAAACATCGATCGATAAACAGTGGTTGATAAATGAAATTTACGACTGTTTGAAATCGGTTGGAAAATAGTGATGGATTTAGAAACTGTACACAGAAACGGTCGCAAATTACTGACTGTTTACGCTGTTGCAAATTACCGACTGCTTTAGCGCTCGCAAATTACTCACGGATTTGATAGTCGTAAATTAGCGACGGCTTTGATGGACGTAAATTAGCGACTGTTTTGACCGTCGTAAATTAGCAACTGTTTTAGCTGTCGCGAATTAGCTACTGTTTTAGCGGTCACAAATTATCAACTGTTGTATCGGTCGCAAATTACCAACTTTTTTAGCGGCAATAAATTACCAATTGTTTTATCGGTCGCAAATTAATGAATTTACAATTCATCGCCATAAATTAGCAACTATTTTAGCTGTGACAAATTACCTACTGTTTTAGCGGTCACAAATTACCGACTGTTGTATCGGTCGCATATTACCGACAGTTTTAGCGGTAATAAATTAACAATTGTTTTATCGGTCGCAAATTACTGAATTTTGAAATCACCGCACAAATACTGACCGCTTCAACGGTCGCAAATACCGATAAACGAACGCTAATTACCGATAAACGAATGCCAAATTGACGAACTTTGTAAATTCACAAGGTTTCTCTCAGTCAAAGAATGATTATACATTGTTTACAAAGTTGTCAGGGTGGATGATGTTATTGTGGCAAGCAAGGATTTTCCGGCAGTTGAAGAGAATAAGAGGGCTTTGAACTTGAAATTTCAAATAAATAACCTGGGAAGCCTAAAATACTTCCTTGTTATTGAGGTTGTCACATCACATAGGAGGATGGCGCTTAACCAGAAAAAATATTCCTTGGAGTTATTGGAAGAGACAATATTCTTAGGGTCTAAGCCTATAACAACAGCAATGGAGAGCCATGTGAAACTAGTTCACAATGACTCAGATCCCTTAGATAACATCACTGAGTATAGAAGACTTGTGGGAAAGTTAATATGCCTCAAAATCACTAGGCTTGACATTACCTTCAGCGTTTAACAAGTGAGTCAGTTTTTGGATTGCCGCAATACAAACCATTTAAAGGCTACACATAGGGTCTTGAAATACCTAAAGCGTTCAATTGGCCAAGACATTTTGCTACATAGAACTGGAGATTTAAAGTTGAAGGGATTTATGGATTCATATTTGGTAGGTTGCCAAGAAACTAGAAGATCTGTAACTGGATATTGTGTGTTCTTAGGTGACAGTCTGGTGTACTGGAAAGCCAAAAAACAGAAGACGGTGTCCACATGCTCAGCAGAAGCAGAGTATAGAGCGATGGCCTCAGCAGTGTGTGAAGTGCAATGGTTTTTTTTGGCCAAGATTTGATGCTTTCTGAACAAGTACTTGTAGAGCTATTTTTTGATAGTAAAATTGCATTATACATTCCTGAGAATCCTGTGTTTCATGAGAGAGCAAAGTACATAGAAATTGATTGCCCACAGCAACAGGTGATTCAGTTGATGCTAGTAAGGATGCAGCTTTAGTTAGGTGACATATTCACTAAGGCACTGAACATAAGGTTGGTGAGCTAAAATGATGTTGGGGACATAAAACATATACATCAAGCTGAGCTGAGGGAGGAGGGGTGTTGCGAGTTGTGTTCAAGGAGCTTAATTTGCAGCACTTAAAGAAGAACAATGCAGCTGGCAATCCAAGTCTCGATCCATGACAAATTGAAGCAGTATCGTTGGATTAAAGCTTTAATCTACGGTAGTTACTGATTAGAAGCATATGCATCAATGTGATCAATCTGGATTGTGTGAGAGTGCAGGTGCAGGCGCGAAGCTGGAAAGGAGCAGAAGAAAAGAATAGCGGGAAAGGAATTTAAACATATGAAATGACTTCATTGCCTTTTTTAATTGTACTGTAACAAAGTTAGTTAGAAAGGACAGTTTTGTAGTTTCACTAAGGCAGTTATTTTTCTTCTTCCATGTAACGGCTACAAATTTGCCTGCAACAGAATGAATGAATTCCCCCGTTTCAAAGCCTCCATCTTCTATGCAATTTTCTTCTTATTAGTTTCAATTTGTGTCATTCAATTTACAATGTGTCTTGAATCATACACATCAAGTTTTCTTCGCGTGATGTATTTGTGATGCTCCTTGTGTTCCTCAGTTTTGTTGATTATCAAAAATTTCACATCATTGCTGCAAGTATATTACTGATAATTTATGAGAAATCGACAAATACCCGTTATCGAGACAATACGCGATTTAATTTTGTGTATTCCACTGCCTTTGTTTGATTGTTTTCCTTTGCTACTTCTTTTTGTTCTACAATTTGGAGAATTGTTTCATCACTTGTCGTTGTGATGCGAGGAAGCATAAAGTTTAATGACAGAAAGGGAGAATATAAAATTGGACCGTAATAACTTTTTTCTAGTTAAAAAAGTGTATTTATTCAAGATATAATGCAGAATTAAGGAGCCGTGAAAAGCCAACACACACTATTGCACTGTCGTAACAGAAATATAAGGTCTTAAATATTTTATTGTAAGTAATAAATGTTAGAATATGTTGAGTTTTGATGATTTGCACAATTTGGCACATTGAACAACCCATTAGGCGCTTCATGTTTGTTGTTTGAAGTCAGTATACTTCGAACGCCTACATTAGGCGCTTAATGTACCTTGGTGGAGTCCAGTACACTTCGAACGCCTAGATTAGGCGCTTTATGTGAAGTGTCTGGATCTGCGAACACTTCGAACGCCTAGATTAGGCGCTTCATGTGAGTGTTTGAAAAACTGGACACTTTGAACGCCTAATTAGGCGCTTTATGTGACCTGTTGAAAAGTGCGAACACTTTGAACGCCTCTTTAGGCGCTTTATGTAGTCCACTATGCCAAAAGTACTTTTCCCCTGGCTGGGCACGTACTCCTATGTACTTTCTCTGATTAAAAGTCAGAGTTAGTTCGAACAAGCGTGAAGTGCCACATTAAGCGCTTCATGTGACTTCGAACGCCTTAAGAAGCCCACATTAGGCGCTTGATATGACTTCGAACGACTATTCATTTTCACATCAAGCGCTCAATGTCACATCGAACGCCTGTGCTTTTGCACATTAGGCGCTTCATGTGACCAACGTTACAAAGGTCTTGAACTTCACTTTTTAACATCAGTTGACTCTTTGTACCCTCTCTTTTTAGTGTTTTTTTTGCAGACTCCTCTCTGTTGAAGTTTCTCAGGTTTCCTTTCTTGGCATTCATTTTGAAATCTCTCCAAGAATGTTGCTACATGCCAAAGGGAGATCTCCAATGATGAGGACTCACCAACACATGATGCCAAAACCCATTAATGTCAGTGCAGAGGGTTTCAAACGGGAAGAAACTTTGAAGTTGATAAAATAGGGTTTCTTCCACATTCTTCTCCAACTTTCTACTTCACAAGCTCTCAAGTGCTCTCAAGCTCAAGCTCTCAAAATAGTTGTAAATCTTTGTATACTTTTACTTTATTGTTGAGAGTGATTATTGTAAGAAGAAGAGTCTTCTTCTTGGTGAGATTTTCTGTGAGAGATTTTGGTAGATTGTTGGTCAAGGAGCAAGGGTGCTCTTTGTTTAAGTTTTCTAAACTTTGAAGGGTTTGTTGATAGTGTGTGGTGCACTATTCTCCCTACAAGATTTCTTTGAGGGCAAAGAAGATCTTTGGAGGCAAAACTTCAAAGTGTTAGAACTCTTGGTTGTGGTCTAGGCAAGGTGCCTAGTTTGTATTCTTTTGATTTTGTTTTGGTTGTTGTTTCCCCCAAAAGAAATAACAATCCCCATTTCAAAATCCTTCTTGTGAAACATCAAGAAGGTAGAGGAGTAGAGTCTCTTGACTTGAACCTCTATACATAATCGTGTTCTTTCTTGTCTTTCAAGTTTGTATCTTTCAAAAGAACACATCCAAGTATCGATTGCACTCTAAAACGAAAAATAGCCACAAAATATCCATACTTGGTGAACACACTATTCAACCCCCCCCTTCTAGTGTGTTCTAAGGGACCTAACAATTGGTATCAGAGCCTCATCTTGCTTATTTGAGTCCAAATACAAGATTTGATCATTTCTAGTATGGATCCCTTTGTTTTTGATGATTTGGGTTCTCCTACTGCTGAAACCTCCAGAAGAAGGAGGCAGGCCTCTGTTGATGAGGATGTGAGTTCTCCTACTGCTGATATTTCCAGAAGAAGGAGGCAGGAAACCCTATTCCCTTCTATCTCAAATGTTCATGTTAAAGTTCCCATGTTTGACCCTTTAAACTACCCACTGTGGAAGTCAAACATGGAAACGTACTTGCGTTCTTGTTCTCACAGAATATGGGTTGAGGTCTCAAAAGGATCTATGATTCCCATTGATATTGATGATCCTTCCCCGGAGGAGGAGTTCCAGTTGGCCATAAATTGCAAGGCTCTTGCTATTTTAAATAGCTCTCTTTCCACAAATGAGAGAGCTCAGATTCAAGGTGTCCAATCCGCACATGAGGCTTGGACAAAGCTTGAGATGATCCATGAAGGAACTTCTCAAGTAAGAAAGGCCAAAAGGAGACAGTTGATAAAACAATTTTACAACTTCACTGTCCCCAAAGGTGAAAAGATTGAAGAGTCCATCCAAAGATTCACCAAACTTGTCAACCTTCTCAAAGCGGTTGGCAAGAAGATAGAACAAGAAGATTTAAATCATTGCTTCCTAAACAGTTTAGGAAGAGAATGGAATGCAAAAGTGACGGCCATCGAGGAGTCCAAGGATCTTGAAACAATCACCTTGGACGAGTTATACGGGAATCTCATCACTTATGAGATTCATTTAGATGCACAAGAAAAGAATGATCCTATTCGCCAATCTTCAAAGGCGTTGGTCGTAGAGTCGGAGGACTCGGATGATGAAGTCGGACTTCTTGTCAAAAGATTCCGACGTATTGCAAGAAAAAATGGTGACGAAGCAAGGAGATTCGTCAAGGAAAGATACCCCAAGGACAAGGTGAAGGACCAAGAGAATAAATGCTACAAATGTGGGAAGCTTGGTCATTTCATGAAGGATTGTCGGGTGAAAGAGCCGCAACTCAAAGACAAGAAGGCCATCTACCAAAGGAAGAAGGCTTTGCAAGCAGAGGTAGCCCATTGGGAGAGCTTTCTTTCCGGATCCGAGAGCGACAATGGCGATAGAGATGATCTTGCACTCACGGGGGTGGTGGAAGATGATCTCGACAAGGAGTTCTTTGCACTAATGGCCATCGACGATGACAAGGAGGTATGCAATATTTCATCGCACTATAAAATTATTGATGAACGAGATGATTTAATACAAGAAAATGATCTCCTTGATTTAAAATATCAACGTGTCAAGAAAGAGTTTAGAGCATGCATAAATGAGTACAATGACACGTTAGAGAATCACATTGCATTGCAACTTGAGCATGACATATTTTTAACCATGCATGTGATTGCACTTGAAGAGAAACATGATTTGATGAAATCATGTGCTCAAGCCCTTGAGGATAAGAAAAATGATTCAAGGGTAAGTGCTAAAGAGATAGAGAATAAAGATGCATCTAGGCCAAGCATGAAAGTCAAACCTAGTGTCATGTATGCATCTAAGAAGGGAAATAAAAAGGAACAAGCACAAGTGATCAAGGAGTCTAAAACCTCCTTGAAGAAGCAAAGGCACATGCCTAAACAAAAGGCTAATGCACCAAAGGTATCACAACCTTTGGTCCATGTTGTGAAACAAAAACCTTCTTCTATTCCAAAGAAGGTGGTTCCTAAGAAGGAAACACGACATGTGCCAATGCACAAACATTCGCACAAGCATGCACCAACACACAAGCATACTCCTACATGTTTTTATTGTAATCGGAAAGGTCATGTAGAGAGAGTATGTAGAGCTAAAAATAATAAGAATCTTGTGTGGGTGCCGAAAGGCGAGATGAAGGTAACTAACCTTCAAGGACCCAAAATAAAAAGGGTACCAACTTCATATGGTTCTTTTGTAGGCCCTAGCACGCAATGGAGAAAGCGAAGGCAAGAAGGTCAAATGGGTCGTGGACAGTGGGTGTTCCAACCATATGACGGGAGACAAACGTCTCTTCCATAGACTCACTATGCAAGACGGAGGAGTTGTCCACTTTGGCGGTAGCAAAGGCCAAATCAAAGGACATGGTATTGTGGGTAACGATTCCTTCTCTCTTAGTGATGTCTTATATGTTGTAGGTCTTAAGTTTAACTTGATAAGTGTCAGTCAACTTTGTGATGCTAATTATGAGGTAACGTTTTTGAAAACAAAGTGTGTTGTGAAAAAGGAAGAAAAGATTTTATTTGAGGCTTTGCGTTTCAAAAATATTTACAAAGTTAGCATCAATGATTTGGTTTCTCAAAATGTATCGTGTCTAGTTGCTAAGAATGATTTGACGCAACTATGGCATAGACGTCTCGGACATGTATGTTTCAAAACATTTAAATTTATTTGCGAAAATGATAAAGTCCGAGGCCTTCCAAAAATGAGTTTTGAAAACAATGACTTATGTGACACTTGTCAAAAGGCGAAACTTGTGAAAACAAGTTTCAAACCCAAGACAAATATTTCCACCTCCAAGCCCCTACAATTGCTTCATATGGATTTGTATGGGGATGTTGGAACAAGAAGCTTGGGTGGCAAACATTACACTTTCGTGGTTGTAGATGACTATACTCGTTGTACGTGGGTGATGTTTCTTGCTAAGAAAAGTGATGCATGTAGTGAGTTTGTAAGTCTAAGTAAACGATTGGAAAACCATGTGGGTGACACCATCAAAACCATCCGTAGTGATCGTGGTGGTGAGTTCGATGGTGATTTCGAAAGGTTTTGTGTATCCAAAGGATACTCTCATGATCTTTCGGCACCTAGAACTCCTCAACAAAATGGTGTGGCCGAACGGAAAAATAGAACTCTACAAGAAATGTGTAGAGCAATGTTAAACGAGTTCGGTTTGCCCAAGTATTTTTGGGCCGAAGCGGTTAATGCCGCTTGCCATGTGATCAATCGTGTCTATTTGAGACCATACCTAAATGTGACACCTTATGAGCTTTGGAATGGAAAAGTTCCCAACATTGGGTATTTCAAAGTCTTTGGTTGCAAGTGTTTTATACTTAATACCAAAGATACTTTGGACAAACTTGACCTCAAAGCGGATGAAGGTATCTTTTTAGGTTATGCCTCAAATAGTAAAGCATTTCGTGTTTTCAACAAAAGGAGTCAAAAGGTGGAAGAATCAATCCATGTTAAGTTTAATGAGTCACTTAGTGATGAACCTAAACTTAATGAGGATTGTGTAGAGGATGAAGATGTGACTCCTCAAGAAGAAATTTTTGAGGATGTTCCTATGGTTGTTCCTCAACGAGAAATCGTTGATGATCCTCCAAATGGAAACATCTTCGTTGACTTGAGAGTTGAACCTCTCGAAGGCTCTCCTCCACCTTGTGTAAATGAACTTAGTGAGCCACGTAGAAGTGTCTCCTCTACTCACGTTGATTCACAAAATGTAGAAAATGCATCACAAATTCCGGAACATGAGGTTCATGATGATAATGAAGGTTCATCTCTTCCGGAATATGATCAAGAGGAACTTGGAGGTGATGTCTCAAATCTTCCTAGATCATTTAAGCACAAAAGTTCTCACCCTCAAGAGTTAGTCATAGGTGATCCAAATAGAGGTATCACCACACGAAGGCAATATAGAGAGAATGCATTTGTCTCTCTTATAGAGCCTAAAAATATTAAAGACGCACTTCTTGATGAAAATTGGATCTTGGCTATGCAAGAAGAATTAAACCAATTTGAAAGAAGTGATGTTTGGGAGTTAGTTCCCAAACCACACGATCATCCTATTATTGGTACGAAATGGGTTTTTCGTAACAAGATGGATGATCAAGGTAATGTCACTAGAAACAAGGCTAGGTTAGTTGCTCAAGGATACCGTCAAGAAGAAGGTATTGATTTTGATGAGACATTTGCACCCGTAGCACGGCTTGAAGCTATTAGAATGTTGTTAGCATATGCTTGCTATAGAGATTTTACACTTTACCAAATGGATGTTAAATCCGCATTCTTGAATGGTGTTATTCAAGAGGAAGTGTATGTTGCACAACCTCCCGGGTTTGAATGTCATGATTCACCACATCATGTCTTCAAACTTAAAAAGGCTCTTTACGGTCTCAAACAAGCTCCAAGAGCTTGGTACGAGAGGTTAAGTACTTTTCTTCTTAATAATGGTTTTTCAAGAGGTAAAGTTGACACTACTTTGTTCATAAAAGAACAAGGTAGGAATCATTTAATTGTTCAAGTATATGTTGATGATATTATTTTTGGTGCTACTAACAATTGTCTTTGTGAGCAATTTGCTAGTCTTATGCAAGGTGAGTTCGAGATGAGCATGATGGGCGAGCTAAACTATTTCCTTGGATTACAAATCAAGCAAACCAAAGATGGTGTGTACATTTCCCAAGCCAAATACACAAGAGACTTGCTCAAAAAGTACAATTTTGGTGAAGGAAGAGAGGTGAACACTCCAATGAGCACAAGTGCAAAGCTTGACAAGGATGAAAAGGGAAAACATGTCGAGGTAACCTTGTATCGTGGCATTATAGGTAGTCTACTTTACTTAACGGCTAGTAGACCCGATATTTTACATGCAGTATGCTTATGTGCTAGATTTCAAAGTGATCCTAGGGAGATGCATTTTATTACGGTAAAACGCATCCTTAGATACCTTAGAAGTACTTTGAAATTTGGTTTGTTTTATCCTAAGAATGCATGTTTTGATTTAAGAGGTTATTGTGACTCCGATTATGCGGGGAGTCTAGTTGATAGAAAGAGCACCTCCGGAACTTGTCAGTTTCTTGGAGATTGTCTCGTTTCTTGGTACTCCAAGAAACAAAACAGTGTGTCTCTCTCTACGGCGGAATCCGAATATGTGTCGGCCGCCTCGTGTTGTGCACAATTGTTATGGATGACTAACACGTTAAATGATTATAACATTCACTTCTCAAAGGTGCCAATTTTGTGTGATAACACGTCCGCCATAAATATTGCACAAAATCCCGTCCAACATAGTCGGACCAAGCACATTGAAGTGAGGTATCATTTCATCCGTGACTGTGTACAAAAGAACTTGGTAAGTGTAGAATTTGTTCCTACACATGACCAACTCGCGGACATTTTCACGAAACCCTTACCTAGTGATGTCTTTGTATCTATAAGAAGTAGGTTGGGGTTGCTCAATATGGGTTGATATAACCATCTTGAGTTCTGAGCATGAAAATTTCAAAATTTTCAAGATCAGTACACATAAAGCGCTTCATCATACTCTCCTCAGGCGTTCGATGTCACATCAAGCGCCTGATGTAAAGGATGTCACTTGTTCGAAGTGGCATCAGGCGCTTTATGTTCCTTTATTAGGTCGTTCGATGTAGGATTAAGCGCTTTATCTGAGTGTGTTCACTCGTTCGAAGTATCATTAAGCGCTCAATCCTCCCTTTCACGGTCGTTCAATGTGACATTAGGCGCTTCATCCTTTCATATGAAGTCGTTCGATGTCACAATAGGCGCTTTAACCCTATTCTTTCACTGTCTTTTCGCCGCCTTTTCAGTTTTTCGCGCCATTCAAGGACCATCAATTCACCAGCCGCCTCTTTCTCTTCCCACTTTCCCACGTTCTGCCATCTCCTCTTCCCCATTCACTCAAACTCTTCATCTTCTTCCTCTATCCTCTCTCCCACTCTCCCACTTCTCCTTATTTTCCTCCCCCACCATTACTCCATCAACTCATCCTCTTCCTCTCCTCACCTTTAAAAGCCAACCTTCTCTTTTCTTTCCTATCACTCATCCTCTTCATCTTCCTTTGAATTTTTTTTTAACCTCTCCTTCCTCCAACAATGGCTTCCGCTGGTCCTTCCAAACGCCCAAGAACACAAAAGCGAAAACAAACGGCTGGACAAGGCATTGTCGAGCCTCCTGAAATCACAGTCATTCGAGAAGGGCTCACCAAGGACAACTTTCCTTGGTTGAAGAAATTTGAGCCCGACATCAAGAAGCCTCCACGCACCATTGACAAAGGTGCTCATGTATCCTACTACTCCGGCATGCTATTCCGAGAATGGGTAGCATCAAATCGTCTTATTATCCCTCTGAAACTGCTCAATCTCAGCAATCTTCCTGAGAAGAGCACTGCTTTTGACGTTGTTCCTCTGTTGGAACATCAGGGCTGGACATCTCTTTGGTCCAGGCCTGATATGCAGAAATACTCCCGCGAGCACACCAGGCTATTCTATTCAAATTTGTGGGTCACTCCACAATCTGAGTCTCAACCTTTTTCCCTTAACACTGTTATTGATGGTACTCCTCTCAGCTTCACTATTCCTGAAATTTGTGAAGTCCTGAGAATCCGAAATGAGGGATTGACTGATTTCTCTGTATTTGACTGGAGTGTCAAATACGGCGTCCTTGAGCAGGACGTTAAATTCGATTTGGGGTATTTCCCCTCCAAGAAGACTCAGAACATGCCATTGGTGGATCGCATTCTGCTAGCGGTGGTCACCTACTGCATTAATGGTAAGGCCACTAGAAATCCAAGCAACATGGATTTCTATGTCTCTTACCGTCTCAAACATCTGTCCCAGCTGAATCTTGCCTGGATTTTCGTTGAAGTCATGTTTGCAGCGCTCCGAAAAGGGTCAAAAGCTTTGCCTTTTGCCAATATTGTCACAATATTGTTAAAATCAAAAGGCGTTGAAATTTCTGATGAAGACTTGACCCAAGTTGCCAAATCTGACGTCTATGATCACTACAACATCGCTCAGGCTGTTGATTCGCAGAAACGGAAGGCCACCACCATTCCTGATGAAGATGAGGTCGCGGAGGGACCTCAAGATGCTGCTGGTGGTAGTAATTCTTCGGAATTGCTATCACGCATTGCTACCCTTGAACAGACTGTTCAACAATTGCATCTTCGTGATGCCGAGCATGAAGCTCGGCATGTCCGGAATGAAGCTCGTAATGAGCGTAATGAACTGCGCATGACTGCATTTCGCAATGCACTCATGCAAGTCTGTCCATGGGCTCTTCCTCCTAATTTTGATGATTTAGGGGGAGAAAGTGGTGGTGCTGGTGGCAGTGGTGCTGGCGGTGGTGGTGATGCTGGTGGCTCGGGAGATGTTGGAGGATCCATGGGTGGATTCACAGATTTTGCCGCTAGCGTAGGTTTTAGCTTTAGTGGCTTTACACCACCAAGTGGTGGTGCTATGTAATTTGTTTTCCTTCTGTTGGTGTCATATTTTTTTTCTGCAATTTATTGAATGAAAATTTCATAACTTGATTTTATTGCTGATGTTCATTTAAATTGTTCATCATATCATTTTGTTCAAGTTATTTTTTTTCTTTCATTGCACTTAGTGAGGGGGAGCATATATTAAGGGGGAGCTTTGATAAGCTATGCATGTTGTGAAATCATCAAAAAGAGGGAGAATGTTAGAATATGTTGAGTTTTGATGATTTGCACAATTTGGCACATTGAACAACCCATTAGGCGCTTCATGTTTGTTGTTTGAAGTCAGTATACTTCGAACGCCTACATTAGGCGCTTAATGTACCTTGGTGGAGTCCAGTACACTTCGAACGCCTAGATTAGGCGCTTTATGTGAAGTGTCTGGATCTGCGAACACTTCGAACGCCTAGATTAGGCGCTTCATGTGAGTGTTTGAAAAACTGGACACTTTGAACGCCTAATTAGGCGCTTTATGTGACCTGTTGAAAAGTGCGAACACTTTGAACGCCTCTTTAGGCGCTTTATGTAGTCCACTATGCCAAAAGTACTTTTCCCCTGGCTGGGCACGTACTCCTATGTACTTTCTCTGATTAAAAGTCAGAGTTAGTTCGAACAAGCGTGAAGTGCCACATTAAGCGCTTCATGTGACTTCGAACGCCTTAAGAAGCCCACATTAGGCGCTTGATATGACTTCGAACGACTATTCATTTTCACATCAAGCGCTCAATGTCACATCGAACGCCTGTGCTTTTGCACATTAGGCGCTTCATGTGACCAACGTTACAAAGGTCTTGAACTTCACTTTTTAACATCAGTTGACTCTTTGTACCCTCTCTTTTTAGTGTTTTTTTTGCAGACTCCTCTCTGTTGAAGTTTCTCAGGTTTCCTTTCTTGGCATTCATTTTGAAATCTCTCCAAGAATGTTGCTACATGCCAAAGGGAGATCTCCAATGATGAGGACTCACCAACACATGATGCCAAAACCCATTAATGTCAGTGCAGAGGGTTTCAAACGGGAAGAAACTTTGAAGTTGATAAAATAGGGTTTCTTCCACATTCTTCTCCAACTTTCTACTTCACAAGCTCTCAAGTGCTCTCAAGCTCAAGCTCTCAAAATAGTTGTAAATCTTTGTATACTTTTACTTTATTGTTGAGAGTGATTATTGTAAGAAGAAGAGTCTTCTTCTTGGTGAGATTTTCTGTGAGAGATTTTGGTAGATTGTTGGTCAAGGAGCAAGGGTGCTCTTTGTTTAAGTTTTCTAAACTTTGAAGGGTTTGTTGATAGTGTGTGGTGCACTATTCTCCCTACAAGATTTCTTTGAGGGCAAAGAAGATCTTTGGAGGCAAAACTTCAAAGTGTTAGAACTCTTGGTTGTGGTCTAGGCAAGGTGCCTAGTTTGTATTCTTTTGATTTTGTTTTGGTTGTTGTTTCCCCCAAAAGAAATAACAATCCCCATTTCAAAATCCTTCTTGTGAAACATCAAGAAGGTAGAGGAGTAGAGTCTCTTGACTTGAACCTCTATACATAATCGTGTTCTTTCTTGTCTTTCAAGTTTGTATCTTTCAAAAGAACACATCCAAGTATCGATTGCACTCTAAAACGAAAAATAGCCACAAAATATCCATACTTGGTGAACACACTATTCAACCCCCCCTTCTAGTGTGTTCTAAGGGACCTAACAATAAACAGCAAGATCAATCAGTTATGAGTCATCTTTGGGCATTATCCAATATAGCAAACTATATCATTGGTTCATAAGAACGCATTATTATGCTAAATAAATCTTATCACCTGGATTTTTGAAGCAGGTTTTGCTGGGTTGCTGACATGGGATAGGCGACAAGGTCGTCTTGTTGTAGCAAATTCGCACCTCTTCCAACACTTTACCTTTCATTTTGTCATCCTTACAAGTAAAATAGGGCTGACCTCGAATCCCTGTTGTCAGACTATAATTGTAGAGAGAGAAGGGATAGGCGTTCCCAGATCTAATCTGATTGCGTCTCAGCATACCCAAAATGCCAATTTTAGACATGCTTACACCTTGTTGGAAATATTTTTGCTGTTCGTAACCAGTACATGTCCCATGTTTATCCCATTCTTTCTGCCAAAAATGTTGGTCAGACGTAACTGGAATTTGTGGCTTTTTATGTTTAAGGTCAGGCCAATAGGCGACGAGATCATCCGCAAGAGTTTTGTTCTAAAATACATGTGAAACAAAACGAATATGAGAGGTCAGTTATGTTTAAAAAACAAAACAGAAAAAAAGATCACGTAATTCTGATCATTTACTACTATAGATTGAGGCATAAATACTTACATATTTTGTTTAGATTATATATACTTATGCATGTAAGTGTATAGATGCATAGAGTGAGAATTAATACACAAGATAAGTCACATACGAATATAGTCTTAAAGGGTGGAGCCGGAGGCGAGCAGTTTTCCACGCTCCGGCCAGAGAAATTGGCCGGCCACAATCCATGAACCGTGAAATAAGGTGGCAGTGGCCTAAATTCACAGGATGATGGGTAACAGAATCCACTGGGCCATTGGAGCGCTAGGATTAGGTATTCGTAGCTTCCCAATGCCACAGTTGTTCTTATCATTAGCATCATGATGATTACAAACATTCCCATGTTTTTTGAGTATCAGCTTGTGGAAGGATTCTGATGCTGAATGAATATCGAATTACTCAGCAGTAAGCTATCTATATATACACACACAATTTGTACGGAATTTTGTAAAGGACAATGCACTGCTTTTAAGTTTTAGCCCACTTTTTGTGTCTTAGTTAGAAAAATTCAGTTAACTTAGTTTTCACGGCAGCCTTCATCTATACTCCACTTCTATATAGAACTATAAAACAATCCACCATAACCGTTTCTCAAAACACTTCTTAATCCATCAATCAAAACAGTTCATCTCATTATAGAGCCACATGTTTTATTTAAAATTACCATCGACTTCATATCAGTTTACGCCCAATACTACTAATCTTACAGCCCCAAAAGTCGTAAACATCTCCACTGGCCATTTGAAGGGACTCAAACTGGATGTTTCTAGGTCATTATCCATTTTCAAATGTTTTATTTAAAATTATATTTTTTATTGGATAAGAATAAAATATCTAGTGATTATTCATTCACTACTCTAAAATTCATGTAACATACAGTATAAAAGTCCTGATGATTAATAAGGAGTCTTCACACATACAAAAAATTAATAAGATGGCAAAAGCGTTAGTGAGTGCATAATCACCAAGAAATATGAAATAATTCTCAGATATGCACTAAACTCGTACAGTGAGTAATTACTAAATCAACAACTTAGTTGCTTTGTCAACGCGAACATGCGGTCTTTGACATGCATATAGCCTAGTATTCCTTACGATTATGGATCTCCTGTATGTTCCTTTACCTTTAGAACATGAGTTTAAAGACGCTATAATAATACTAATAGCGATGACCGTCAATTTTCCGATACTCACATATGATAATTTTATTAATTTTCTGTCACCTAGTTGAAGGATTTTGATAGTAATTCAATATCGAATTACTCAGAAGTATTTGTTCAATAGGTTAGATACATGTATGTAGAGAGACACACAATACATACGGTGATACGGACATTTGTTGGTTCTAGACATCGATAAAGAAGTATTCTTTAGGAATATAGATCTCATGTATGATCTTTCTGAAGAAGTTTGAAGAAGTTTATAGAGTAGTTGAATGAAAACTTTGTTCATTGATTTCATTTGAGCACAATGCTTTGCTATTTATAGCACTACAAAGTCTTCTATTTTTGTTAGAATATCAATTACTATGATCTTGTTCAATATTTTCCTACTAAAGTCAAGATCACAATATCTTGTGTACGGCTGAAGTGACGGCTACTTTCCAAAGACGGCTGCTTTCCAACACTCCCCCTCAAGTTGAGTATTGGGACCACCAATGCCCAACTTGTGTAACGTTGATTCAAACGATTTTCCAACCACCGCTTTTGTGAGAATGTCGGCGAGCTGATCTTCAGATCGAACATGTGGAATTTCTACTACCTCTGCATCCAGCTTTTCTTTGATGAAGTGTCTATCAATCTCGACATGTTTAGTTCTGTCATGCTGAACTGGATTTTCAGAGATGTTGATTGCTGCTTTGTTGTCACACTTTAACCTTGCTGGACATTGTGTTGGAAACCGTAATTCCGTTAATAACTTGACAAGCCACAAGATTTCCACAATCCCTTTGGATATTCCTCTGAACTCAGCTTCGGCACTTGACAGGGCCACTACCTTCTGTTTTTTGCTTCTCCATGTGACCAAGTTGCCTCCTACAAATGAAAAATACCCAGATGTTGATAGTCGATCATTCAAGTTTCCTGCCCAATCAGCATCGGTAAAGACTTCCACCTCTAGATGTCCATGTTTTCTAAACCAGATTCTTTTATCGGGTGTTCCTTTTAAATACCTCAAGACTCGCCTAACTGCATCCATATGTTCCTTTTGTGGTCGATGCATAAATTGACTCACCACCCCAACTGCATATGCAATGTCTGGACGTGTATGAGACAAATAGATGAGTTTCCCTATCAATCTCTGATACTGTTCTTTATCTACCACTGGGGCTTCCTCTTTAAGTTGTAATTTCAGATTAGTTGCGACTGGAGTGTTACTTGGCTTACAATCCAGCATTCCTACTTCGGTCAATAAATCCAAGATATTTTTTTTTGAGAAATAAACACTCCTGCCTCTGTCCGGAGAACTTCAATTCCCAGAAAGAACCTCAACTCTCCTAGATCTTTCATTTCGAATTCAGTGAACAGACTCTTTCTCAGTCGGGCCATTTCTTCGTTATCGCTTCCTGTAATTACCATATCATCCACATAAATGATAAGACATGTAATCAACTCACCTCTCTGCTTTAGGAATAGTGTATGATCTGCATTACTTTGCCGGTATCCATTGTCCCTCATGACTAAGGTAAACCTTCCGAACCATGCTCTCGGTGACTGTTTTAATCCATAGAGGGCCCGTTTAAGTCTACAAACTTCATCCTTTTGAAACTCATCTGTGAATCCCGACGGAGCCTCCATATACACCTCCTCTCTTAATTCTCCATGTAGGAATGCATTCTTTACGTCGTATTGATATAATGGCCACTCCTTATTTACAGCAATAGAGAACAGAACTCGAATAGTATCAATTTTTGCGACTGGAGAGAAGGTTTCTGAGTAGTCAATACCATATGTTTGTGTGTAACCCTTTGCCACAAGTCTGGCCTTGTACCGTTCCACCGTTCCATCTGCCTTATACTTTATTGTAAACATCCAACGGCCTCCTACTGGTTTTTTTCCTTTTGGTAGTGCACAGATTTCCCAAGTATTGTTTTTCTTTAGTGCCTCCATTTCTACTTCCATTGCCTTTCTCCATTTCTTTTGTTTAACTGCCTCTTCAACTCTCCGTAGAACATTTTCGGCGCACAATTCTGTGAGAAGAGCTTTTGATCCACTAGTCATTACCAAATGTACCGGATATCGTGAACTTTGTGTAACATGGTCTGTTGAGTATCTGTGAGGCGGGACACCCCGATTGCTTCTAGGAGGAAGAGTTCGTACATGTTGCTCATTCATATATTCAACAGTTTCAGATTCAGGCAATAATATGGTAGGGTGACACGGCGAGCATGGTTCAGTAGGTTCAATCAAAGATGGTACATCAGGAATTGATTCACTTACCTCTTGTTGGTCATTGACGGAGGGAGAGTCGCTTGGACCTGATACTTCAGTTAGAGGATTGTCTATATTAGATTGGGTATGCTTGGTGGTAGGACCACCTGCTTGCTCTTGTTGGGCAGGCGCTCCGGTCCATCTGTGATTGTGTAACCAGACGAAAGGCTCACCATGTGTCTCCCCCTGGGCCTGAGTACTGGTGGAAAAGAAATATTCGGTTTCGACAAAGACGCAGTCAAGGGTAATATGTATGCGTCGTGTAAGAGGGTTATAGCATCGATAGCCCTTTTGATGAGTGGCATATCCAACGAATACACATTTTTCCGAACAAGGGTCAAATTTGTTCCGATCATGTTTAGGGACATGGATATAGACAGTGCATCTGAATATTTTTGGTGGGAGAGTCAGGATGGATGGTATAGACACTTGAGTGGACAATATTTGAAGTGGAGTGTGTTGATTTAGTATCCGCGTGGGAAGTCAATTTATGAGGTATATGGCAGTGACAATTGCTTCGGGCCAGAATTCTGTGGGCATATTGGCTTCAATCATCATTGCCCGAGTCATTTCAAGTATCAAACGGTTTTTTCGTTCTGCGACGCCATTCTGTTGTGGGGTGTTTGGGAAGGATGTTTGATGAATAATCCCAAGGGTTGTAAGAAATGTTTATAGATGATGGGACATGTATTCTCCTCCATTATCTGAACGAAGGATTTGAATTTTTTTGTTGAACTGGGTTTCCACCATTCGGAAGAAATCAATAAATTTAGTGGGAACATCTGACTTATGTTTTATGAGATAGACCCATGTCATACGAGAAAAATCGTCAATAAATAAAACAAAGTATTTGTACCCCTGGGGTGTGGGTGATGGGGCAGGTCCCCACACATCTGAATGTATTAATGAAAAACATTGGTCAACTCTAGTGTTATTCAGGCGAAAAATGCCCTTATGATGTTTAGCAAGAATACAGGAATCGCAAGAAATATGTGTATCTGACTTGGTAAATAAGGAAGGAAATAAGGTACGGAGGTAACCAAAGGAAGGGTGACCCAACCGACGGTGCCACAACCACAGCTGGCGATTCGCCGTCCCATGAACAAGCATGGACCGGCCCTGTTGAACAACCTCCTCCACGTAGTACAATCCACCACTTTCAGTGCCACGCCCAACTATCTCCCTCGTATGAATGTTCTGCAAGAGGCAAAAATCAGGATACATGAGTACAACACAGTTAAGATGTTTAGTGATTTGGCTAATAGATAGTAATTTCGAAGACAGTGTGGGAATATAGAGGCAATGAGATAATTTCAGTTTTGGAGAGATTTCAACCATGCCACTAGCATGGACCGAAATTAGCTCACCACTAGTAGTTTCAATATGTGTTTTAGGTGATGTGGTGGTGGACATGGTTATGAAATCATTTTGGTCATAAGTCACTGTATCGCTAGCTCCACTATCTAGTATCCACCAGGGGTGTTGATGTTGGGTAGATGAGGCTATTTGGCATGTGGAGTGTCTTTGGGTAAAAAGAGGGGTATTTTGGGTATGTGGGGCGCTGGTGTTGGGTTGTACAGGACATATGGGGGTAACTTGGGAATTTTGTACTGAACCTGAGAATAAAGACTCATTAAAGGGTAAAACTGGAAAAATTGGATTTTGGTTGGGGAGTATAAATTCCCCAACCCTACTGTTTTCACCCCCCAATTTGATTCCGCCGCTGGCTTCCTCCTCTGGTTCTGGAAAACTAGAATTTTCCAGAAACCTCTCCCCCAACCCTAATGTTTTCATTTCCCCAACCCTACCATTTTCATTCCGCCCCCCTTTGCTCCTGTTGCTGGCATCCTCCTCTGTTTCTGGAATTTTCTGGCCAGAGCTTTTCGCTGCTGCTCCAAGACCAGTGCTGGTGCCCTTGTGTGTGCCCGCTGGTGTTGTTCCATGGCTGGATCCATCTTGTCCCTTCTGTCCGGGTAGGTTTCTCCACCAATCAGGGTAACCTACCAGTTCGAAGCATTCCTTCTTGGTGTGCTTGCGTTTTCCACAATGGCTGCAGATAAGCTTTGACTTGTCCTCTTTTTCGCCTCCCCGCAGTGATGCTTGTGAGCGGGGAGGTTCGTTCCTCCAGCTATCCGTCTTGCCCTTTGAGCGCAATCCAGCCTCTACTCCCTGTGATGAGATTTCATTCTCTGAGGGTTTTCCCTTTAAAATCCCCATCCTTGCTTCTTCCCTTCGAATGGCTGCATATGCCATCTCCGGTGAAGGCAAGGGGTCCCTTTTTAGGAGGTCTCTCTTGATGGTTTCAAATTTGTCCTCAACTGCCATCAAGAGTTGAAACAACCTCTGCTCTTGAACCTTGCTGTTGTAAATGGTGATGTCTTCCTTATCCTTCATGGGATTGGGTGCCTTACGGTCAATTTCCATCCATATGGATTGAAGCCTGTTCCATAATTCTTCAAGTGTATCTCCTCCTTGCTTTATGGTACAGGCTCGCTTGTGCAAGTCAAAAACTTGCAGTGAGTCGGGTTCAATACCATAAGTCACTGTCAATCCATCCCACAGAGCTTGAGCCGTTGGATACTGCGACACATTATTGATTAAATTAGGCTCTATGTTCTGGATGAGCCACGTAAATACAAGATGGTCATTTACTTCCCATTGTGCAAAATTGGGATCATTTACAGGAGGAGAGGGAGGTACACCGGTGATATATTGGCTTTGCCCCCTCCCTCCGATTGCTCTTCTCATCAAAATGGCCCATAACTGATAATTGTCATTCTCAAGTTTAATACCACTTGACAAATTTTCAATATTGATGTTTGGAGCCTGGAGATTCAAACTATTCCGAAGCAGGCTGACCAGTTGTACTGCTAGTTCATTATTTTCTGGTTTTTGTTCTTCACTTCCTGACATCGTGGTTTGCTTTGCAGGTAAGTCCTGTGCTGATTTTAGCCAAGGCTGAGAAATGGTATTTTGGAACAGGTAAGTTATGTGCTGATTTTAGCCCAGGCAGAGAAATGGTATCTTGGAACTATGATGATTTTCTGAGTTCCAGTTAAAGAGGTTTGAGATAGGTTGGTTATTTTGGTGAGGTCTGATTTGGAGTTTTCCAATCAGTGCAATTTTGGACCGTGATGAACTGAATTCTGAGTCCACAGGGGAACTAAAAATGCTCTGATACCATGAAGAAGTTTGAAGAAGTTTATAGAGTAGTTGAATGAAAACTTTGTTCATTGATTTCATTTGAGTACAATGCTTTGCTATTTATAGCACTACAAAGTCTTCTATTTTTGTTAGAATATCAATTACTATGATCTTGTTCAATATTTTCCTACTAAAGTCAAGATCACAATATCTTGTGTACGGCTGAAGTGACGGCTACTTTCCAAAGACGGCTGCTTTCCATCACTTTCAACATAGAATTTAAGTTTAAGGATGTTAATAGAATGCTAACAGTGTTGAATGTTAATTTTTCGATACTTAGATATCGTGATTCTTTTATTCTCTAGCAAATTCAATGCATGGGGTAGTTAGAAAATAAGATAATTACATGAAATTTGAATATAAGAAGTGATAGATATGGTTTATTGCTTGAAATAGTAGATTTTATTGTCCACCAGTTTATAAGAAAAGGACAATACGTAAATGTTTATGCATGTAGATTAAGAACTCCGCTAACTTCATCACTCCTCACACTATTTTTAGCCCACTTTTTGTTTCTTAGTCAGAGAAATTCAATCAACTTTAGTGTTCACGGCGGCCTCCATCTACACTCCACTTCTATATAGAACTAAAAAACAACAACCCACCATAACCGTTTCTCAAAACTTCCCTTTCTGTGGAATCCAAGAAGTGCCCCGGAGGTACCAAAAACTTCTTAATCCATCAATCAGAACCGTTCATTGCTTGATAGAGCCAATAAATATTGTTGCCCAATTTTTGTTTCTTAGTTGGAGAAATCAATCAAATTAATTTTATGGATCCTCATATGTAATCAAGAATATGAAACGTGCAGATTAAATTAGTTACTTATGAGGAGAAAACCCATACTATATAAAAAAACAAGTGTAATTGGTTTGGCCGGTAAGAGTAACAGTCAATTTCAGTTGACTTGGCAGAGGCGCAGGTCCCTTACACTGGCTTCTCAAGTTTGGCCAGACAAACCTTGTCAGCAGGGGTTATAGGACACCTCCTCGATAATAATTACGTTCTTAAATCCGTATTAGTAAAGTCAGTGCCGCGGACATGACCTCAGCTATTGCCGCTACCTCAGTTGAACTTTAACCTCAGCGAGGGACCTCACCCCAGTCAACCAGACATGCTAGCAAGACGTAGGAGGCCCACTGGCATTCTTTTCAGCTTAGTTTCAGACCTGTATATCACCACTAGAAGGAGGTGTGAATAGTGAGTGCAGAAAAATTGATTGTAGAAATATTTAGTGACGAATTACTCATTTTTGAAAACGGATTCGGTTTTCAGATTCCATTTTGGATTAACTGAATGACCAGGTTCTGGACCTCTAAAATTCATGAAATTTTGTGACAATATACTTTAAGATGTTTTCTATATGTAAAAAAATTTCAGATTAAAACTCAAAGTTTAAGGCCCTAAAAAAGGTTTCTGATTAGACTCAACAACTCTTTGGAAAACTTTCCATTATAATAAAAAATTAATTTCTAATTAATGACATTCTCGTTAGCTTAGCACAAAAGTGATATGCGAGAGCAAACACCCGCTAGCGAGCGGTTTAGCTATGCAACTCGACACGTGGCGACACTTGACGGTCATGCACATGCTGGACAGGGTACTTGGTATTCTTCCATAACTCCTCAACATGCACTAGCTGCCGATGTCATATAAAAGAGGCACAAGCGTCCAACAAAGGACCAAGTTCATTCCCAACACCAAAATTCTAGCAAAATCGCAAATATGAAATGCAACAATAACAACAACATCATTATCCCATTGCCTTATAGGCTCCAGTCTATGGCGGGGTATGGGAGGGTCGGATGTACGCAACCATACCCATGTGTTAAAAACATATGGAGCTTGTTTCCCGATGACCCATAATGAAAATTGTGTGTCGATCAACTGCTACTTCACAATATAAGAAGCGCATCCAATTTAGTGAGCCATTTTGCGTTATTCCATCATATTCCAAAGTCAAGGAAGAGGGTTAGAACTGGAAAGTACGCAAATATGAAATAGTTTTTCTAAATTCTAGTATAAACACAATGATTATTGATAAACGCATAAATGACTTGAGCGTCGAAGTTTTCCCATGAAGTAAATCTGTGGAGTCTTTAACGTTGTTCCATCCGTACAAGTTTCTGAGAACGTTAGTTCTGACAATAATAACGTCTCTTGCAATGAGTTGGGCAACACTCTTGTGGTATATAACTTTTCCTAAAGCAACTACCATTTTCTAGATATCTCCGATCTAAGATAAAGATCTAACTTCGTGAGTTATCCATATATTTGTAATTTTTAAAAAAGGTGTCATCATCTTTTCTAATTCATAACACATATGAATGATTCTATAACCCTCGTTTTCATAATAAATTTCGTACATTTGTGTTCATCATTTGTAATATGCATGTCAAAATTTTTGTCTTCGCACTCAACTTGATAATTAAATATATTGATTTTAGCACATAGATAAGTCTTTCTATGAGATTTATTGTGGTCAATCTATGAGTATTCAACATAACAATAGTTATTAAATAACTAGCAAGATACATTATATAAACAAAAGAAAATTGACATGCCGGGTGTAATGATAGTAGGGAACAATGTGTTCACACACTATTCCACTTCATACTGGATATGCATAAGATGCCTAGTAGTTATTCCTAATTTAATTAGATATTTCATATAACCAAAATTTAATACAATTATTCTTAATTTTACATTATAATTTAAACTTTTTGAGACATTTAAAACTCAATGTAATTATTATAATTTTATTGTATATGATGCCTAGTAATTATCCATTCACTATATCAAAATTTATCTAATAGTTTATAAAATTTATGACGATTAATAAGGAGTCTTCACACGTACAAACGGTTATGTCTACTCAAAATTTAATAAGATCGCAAAATAGTTTACGAGAGATATAAATTAATAGATCAAATCCTACTATCATTCTGACTGACTAATGATGGTAACAACAAAACAAAAGGTATGAAAAGTTATATGTTACGTTAGTTATCCAGATATTTGTAAAACAAAAGGTATGAAAAGGTATATGTTACGTTAGTTATCCAGATATTTGTTAAAATCTAAGACTCAAAGAAATAAACCAAAGAAAATGAAAATGCTCGAGATTAGAGAAGGAGAGCAAATAAAGAGAAGGAGGAATCGATTGAAAATTTTGTAACCATCACTTTGCTGGGTTGCAAGTGTAACCGGCTTATACATAGCGCAAGAAGAAGAAGAAGCATGTAAAATTACTGAACTACCCTTACTAAACCAACTACACATATTACAGAGAAAAAGGCAAAATAGTAATTTCACTTTCTTTTTAAATCTCCCGTGTGACATCTCTTCTTCAAGCTCTGCCTCCTGCGCATCCTAACCAACCCAACTAACTCAACACCTCGATCCCGCATGCCTCTTTATTCAACACACAATCTGAGCGTTTGATCTTGGTATTAAACCCATGTAATTACATCCTACTGCATCAGTTCCACTAGGTACTATTCAGATCATCATAGTGTTTTCATCCCCGTGGTCTTCTCCATGCCAATTAGAACCTCTTCAACACCCCCCTTTATCCTGACTGAGCAAATATGTTATAGACTCCCAAAGCCTCAGCCAGGATGCACAACCTATGAGAATCCACTGCTTTTGTAAAGATATCAGCAAGCTGCAAACGAGTGTTAATGGGTACAGGTTTAACAATGCATTCTTGATATTTGTCTCTTACAATGTGACAATCGATTTTAATATGTTTGGTTCTCTCATGAAACACTGGGTTTTCAATAATATAAATGGCATTTCTATTGTCACAAAAGATATCCACTGGTTTACCATGTTCAACTTTCAATTCCTTCAGTATATAGAGAATCCATTGTACCTCACATGCTGTTGAGGCAAGAGCTCTATACTTAGCTTCTGATGATGACGTAGATACTATTGTTTGATTCTTTTCCTTCCAAGAAATCAAAGAACTTCCAAGTAATATACAGTATCCTATTATAGACCTTCTGCTTTCAGAACAACCTGCCCAGTCTGAATCTGAAGAATCTGTAAGCTTCAAATCATCTGTCCTGGGATACAACAGACTTGCCCTGGTGTGCCTTTCAAATATCTTAATACTCTCCGAGCTGCTTTGAAGTGTATAGTGGTAGGAACATCAAGAAATTGACTAAGCTGATGTACTGCATAAGTGATGTCTGGTTTAGTAATAGTCAAATATAGTAGCTTCCCAATCATCCTCCTGTACCCTGATACATCATCTATGAGGTTTAAATCATTATGTGCCAGCTTCAAATTTTGTTCCATAGGGCTCTTCGCAGGCTTAGAAGCCAGGGTTCCAGTTTCATGAAGCAACTCCAATGTGGATTTTCTCTGGCATAGTACAACCCCCCGTGAGACCTGGCAACTTCTAATCCTAGAAAGTACTTGAGTGGTCCTAAGTCTTTAATTTTGAATGCGTGATGCAAGGTGGTTTTGAAGCTATGGATTACAGTGAGTGAATCACTAGCTACATGGATGTCATCAACACATACTAGGAGGACAAGAAACACATCTATGGTCTCCTTAATAAACATGTTATAGTCATTTTTAGATTGAGTGTACCCATTAGATATCAGAAACTGAGTGAGTTTCTCATTCCATTGCCTAATGGCTATTTTCAAACCATAAAGTGACTTAGTAAGTTTGCAACCAGGGGCAGGAGATGGTAGACCTTCAGGCAAAGTCATGTAAATCTCTTGATGCAAATCTCCATGTAGGAAGGCATTGTTTACATCAAATTGGAGAATGTGCCATTTTCTGATGGATGCTAAGGCCAATATCAGTCTAACAGTGGTCATTTTAGCCAGTGGAGAAGATGTGTCACCATAATCAACACCAGCCTTCTGTGTATCCCTTTGCAACCAACCTGGCTTTATATCTCTAAATACTTCCATCAGCATTCCTCTTGATTTTATATACCCACTTGCAGCCAATTGGCTTCTTCCCTTCAGGTAACTGCATCAGGCACCAAGTATTGTTTGCCTCTAATGATGCCAACTTCATATGCATGACCTGCTGCCAATGAGCTGACTGTGCTGCTTTGTGATAGGATGTAGATTCTTGTGGCACACTGATGTTAAGCATATATTTTTTGTAACTTGGTGTCAACTGATGCAATGAATAATGAGACTGCAAAAGATATTTAGGAAGGTGGCTGACAGAGGAAGTTAGTTGATTACAATGATAGTCATGAAGATAAGTAGGTGGATGTCTTTTTCTAAGGGGTCTTGAAGGAATTTCAGGTAGTGAAATGTGTGGAATACAAGGATCATGAAGTAACTGTTAATCTTTTAGGTTGATGGTGAGAGGGATGTCAATATTGAAGTGGGGTGTTGCTGAAGATAGAGGTGTGGATCGGTGTACTGAGGGTGAAGGTGTAAAAGCAGTGGGTGTCTGTGATGGAGAAGAAGTGGACGAATTAGGATGCAACGAGGAAATTACAGGGGTTTGGTTTGGATGGACACATAATGTAGAATCAGAATGAGGTGAAATAATGACAGTAGGATTAGAGCATGGCTGAGTGTGGGGCTGAGAGAAATTTGTGTTTAAGGAAATTTCAGTTGATGCATAGGGAAAGTGATGTTCATCAAACTGGACATCCCTAGGTATGAGCATGTCCTTGGTTTCATGATTTTTCAGCAAATAGCATTTGGTGGAAGATGGAAAACCTAGGAACAGACACTTGATGGCCGTGAGAGTAAACTTTGTCCGGTTAGGTGAATGATCGTAGGCATATGACAAACATCCAAATACCTTGAGGTGTTGATAAACAGGTTATTGTTGATATAACATTTCAAATGGGGTTCTGTGATAAAGAATAGGAGTTGGGATTTGGTTGATAATGTGCACAACATGTGTAATAGCAAAGCCCTAGTATGACGTGGGCAAGCTAGCCTGAAACTTTAAACGTGCTACTGTAAGTATGTAATTGGTGTTTTCTTTCAACTAGACCATTTTGTTGTGGTGTATATACACAACTGGTCTGATGAATCATGTCATGTTTCAAGTAAAAATCAGGCACGTTAAACTCCTGGCCATTGTCTGTCCTAAGTACTTTTATGGTTTTTTCAAATGAGTAGCAATGTGTTGGCAAAACTTTTGTAGTAAGGTCCTGATTTTTGACTTGGTTTTCAACAAAGAAACCCAAGTATATCTACTGTAATCATCAACAATAATAAGAAAAAATCTTTGCACAAATAGTGTAAGGTGTTTATTAGGTCCCCAAATATCAACATGAACCAGATCAAAAGAGCTTTTGCTACAGAAGAAGAAACTGAAAAAGGAAGTTTTCTAAGCTTAGATAGGGGGCAAACTGAACATGGAATAATAGATTCCAATACTGATATTGAATCACCATATTTCTGCAATTATTTTATTCTGGGAAAAGAAGCATGCCCTAGTCCCCAGTGCCATATGCTGCTTGTATCAGATGCCTTTGTGGCAAGACAAACTGGACTGGGATTCATCACAGCAGTAACTTGATGATAGTATAGACCATGAGACAGCTTAACTAAACCAATCGTCCTCTTGGACAATTGATCCTGAATCAAACAATTATCACAATGGAACTAAACGAGCAAGTTAGGATCAGAGGTAAGCTTACTGAGGGAAAGAAGATTGAAAGCACAAACTGGGACATACAGAACAGTTTTAAGAGTCAGAGTGGGGCTAACAATAACTGTGCCATTATGTGTTGCAGACACTGTCATCTTTGTAGGGAGTTTGATTGTAATGTGTTTAACAGGCTTATAGGAAGAAAACAAAGATAGATGGGATGCAATAGGATCAGTTGCACCACAGTCTGAAATCATGTGTTTAAGGCACCAATATGAGTGTTACCTGCCATTTTATCAACCTGAGTAGTCATGACAACTCCTTGAACATTAGGTTTTGCATCTCCCTCTAACTCATCATCTTGCTTGATCAACAACTTTGACAGCCTTTGATTCTGTTGAGGTGTCAACATGAGTGACTGGACACTCTTCTCAATCTGCCCCTTCTTATGCTCCACGTCAGTCACTTCAGCCATATTGATTCTTGGCTTGGAACTAAATCCTGGTGGATATCTATGCTTCTTGAAGCATCTTTCAATAGTGTGTCCTACCATGCCACAATAAGTGCATTGAAATTTCCCATTATCACCAGAGGCAAACCTTCCACCCTCTCTCCTAAATGCACCTGTCTGTTGTCTCTTTACATACACATTAGAAGCCATACCTTCGGACCTCTCAATTTCATTCATCAATGCAGTATTACCATCAACAGAGACCAATGAGGAATCCGACATCACTTATCTTTCAAATTTTAAAGCCATAGAAAAAGCTGTGTCAATATCAGACAAAGGTATCATTACAAACACCTGAGGCTTAACTGAATAAAAATTATTATCGAGTCCTTTCATAAACTTGATGACATAGTCACTCTCAACATACTTTTTCCTTTCAGTGGTTACATTGCACCTGCAACCTCTACAGTTACACACATGCACAAGCCTTAAAGCCATAAGTTCCTCCCACCCAACTTTCATCTTAGTAAAGTAATCAGTCACAGTCATAACATCTTGTTTAACGCAATATAAATTTTCAAGCAACTCATGTAATCTGAAAGGATCTGTACTACCATATCTTAGCGCAAAATCATTTCACATATTAACAGCACTATCATACCACATAATACTTGTGCAATAGAAGGAGAAACTTAATTCATTATCCAAGATTGAACCATAGAATTCACTTGCCTCCACACAGGATACTGAGGATCTATTTCCAGAGGTTTGGGGATTGTACCCGTCTATGAAGCCTATTTTGTTCCTCACCAGCAACGCCATTCTGAAAGTGCTGCTCCAGGTATGAAAATTATGAGCATTAAGAGGAGGCTGAGCCAATACAGTTGCAGGATTGTCACTATGATGCAAGTAGTAAGGATTTTGTAGCGAATTCGCAACATTTGGATTCTGATTCACTCTTGTTCTAAATACTACATTCTGCGATTGACTATCAACAGGTGTACCACAATTGTTTCTTGGAGATGCCATTCCAATCAAAATCAAAATCAAAGGAATTAACAAAACACAGACAAAAACTTCACTCACAGCACTCTCAAAGAAAACATGCTGATCACAACCTTTTAGGCTCTGATACCATGTTAAAATCTAACACTCAAAGAAATAAACGAAAGAAAATGAAAATGCTCGAGATTAGCGAAGGAGAGCAAATGAAGAGAAGGAGGAATCGATTGAAAATTTTGTAACCATCACTCTGCTGGGTTGCAACTGTAACCTAGCTTATACATAGCGCAAGAAGACGAAGAAGCGTATAAAATTACCGAACTACCCTTACTAAACCAACTACACATATTACAGAGAAAACGGCAAAATATTGATTTCACTTTCTTTTTAAATCCCCCGCGTGCCATCTCTTCTTCAAGATCTGCCTCGTGCGTGTTCTAACCAACCCAACTAACTCATCACCTTGATCCCACATGCCTCTTTATTCAACACACAATCTAAGCCTTTGATCTTGGTATTAAATCCATGTAATTACATTCTGCTGCATCAGTTCCACTAGGTACTGTTCAGATCATCATAATGTTTCTCATCTCCGTGGTCTTCTCCATACCAATTAGAACTTCCTTCAACAATATTTGTGGTGATAAGGTTTTTATTTTTGAAGTAATGAGTCATCTTTCTGATTCATAACAAATATAGTCGGACCTTACGTGTGGGTTTATGCATAATATACATGATTTGTTTACTTTTTTAAAATTTATGAGAATTTTTTATACATCGACCAAAACATATAAAAGACAGATTAATTATACCTAATATACTGTGAAAAAGCACTCATGTATTGCACTGGGATACATTTCAAGGAAAAAGATGTTCAAACAACCATATTGTGTATTAGAATCTTCAGCATATTATGTTACAATCATATAGGATCCACACACAAATTTTGCTCCAGAAGTATGACCAGGCTCATTGGATTTCATTTATCTAGATACAAGCATATGTATCTCGATAAAACTAACATCCATACCTGGTCATTGGATATATTTACATATATATATATATATATATTAAATAACAAACGTAGAGCCTTCTTTATTTTATTGATGATCCTCACTTACGGCGGAGGAAAAACCGTTTTTATTACGCTATATAAAAAAGAAAAACTAAACCTAGCATAACAATGGAACTATGAAGTACCAACCTGATGAAACCGAGTTCAGGGTATGATTTTTCCTTTACCGCGGGTTTCAACTTGTGAAGGAGGTGGAGGAGGTATATGGCCATCCATACATACATAAATCAGTTTTTTACTTCTCTTTCTCACCACTATATGGCCCTCCATACATAGCAAAATCTCTTTGACCTTCATTTTTGACACCAAGAGCATCACAAAGCGTTTGAATGGAAAAAGTTACAGGGAGCCCATCGATCACTGAGTTTAAAGAAACCAGTTCTGTTTCATTCTCGAAAACAGTCTAGAAATTGGCATAAAACATACGTGTATATCTAAGGGAGTATGATTTCATTCCTTCGTTGGACCATAACTTGTCCAGTCCTTGGGCTTCAAGTAAGACAAAAATATCACTTACCTCAGGATTATTTTGCAGATCAGGGTGTTCCACTAACTTGAGAGGGGCGACATGCTTGTTTTGATTATCCACTCTTCGAATAGGAGTTGGGAATATTTGTTGAGATGAGTACCCACTCCCATTCCCGCATGCCTTTTGTTGATATCTTTAGTATTCTTTGCAATCCATGGAAATTTTCCATCCTTAATTTTTCTCGAATGGCCACAAGTTCCTCACTTTCTTCAAAGAACACAGTGGTCTTTTGTCTTTGAGATTTTGGGTCTCTGCTTCTTTTTATTCCTTTCTGCTTCGATGAAGATGCCATTGTTGTTCTTGAGAACACAAATGATGAAGGAAGGTAAAACCTTTTAGAAGTTTTTCGGAGGAGATGAAAAGATAAGATATTGGAAAGGAGGGAAAAAGTTTCTTAGAAATTGACAGTTTCAGAATTGAAACGTGAGGAGAGAAGGCTACATTTCAGGGTGATAGGGCATTGAAAAGAGAGAAGTTTGATTAGACCGGGCGGCAGTTTTTGAAAATGGAGGGAAATGGGATCTTATTGTTATTTAATGTAGCACCTTTTTCCATTAAGAAATAAATACATTATTTCGATATGGAGCAATGTGAGTTGAGTGCTTAATCCAATGTTGGACGCAAATTCAATATACATTAGAGCACTCAAAAATATCTTGTTGTTTTATATTGTCAAGTATTTTAAACTTGTACAATATTGAGTAATCCCAGTCTATTTCTTATAGATTCAAAGACTTTACTTGGTAACGGTTTAGTGAATATGTCCGCTAATTGATCACCAGTAGGCAAAAATTCAACACACACCAATCCTTTTTTAACACAATCCCGAATGAAGTGATGTCTAACTTCAATATGTTTGGTTCTACTGTGATGTAGCGCCCCGGCCCGACACTGTCATCGGAACCAGTGCACCCGCCGTAGTCTACTATGAGAACTACGAAGCATCAAGCAGATCAAGCGTACATCATTCATGACGTAAGATAAATCAGCGGAAATGTCATAAAATCTAAACCTTCATCGTCAATAATACAACCAGAACACATAATAACATTGAGTTTCCAAAACTTAAAGAAAGTAGTCCAGCATCTATCTATTCCCATGTCTGTCATCCCATTGAGCCCACTCGCCATCGTCTTCGATAAATATCATCTCATATTCCAGCTCACCTGAAAAGGAATAGAGTATCTGTTCTTAGCGAAATTATCGCCAGCAAGTAACCCGTCTATACACCTTACGGGATCACACACGACGAGTCACCAGTTTATAAATCATTGCCCAAAATAAGATGCTCGGGTTAGCAAGTATCATCTTATTAAGAATTCTTCAAAACAGATAAAGCACATAAAGGATACACGGATTTGAGCATAAACCTGTACTATCAACATATCATCATAAGCAAGTCATAAACTAGTCACATCTCTTGCATATCTAATCTTATGCTTCGTGTATCATGATGCATGTACTTCTTTAAAATCACACACAACACCCATGCATATGTCTTCTTTCATAAACATGTCATGCGTGTTACTTCACAAAACTTTTCATAACTCTTCTTATCATATTCTTCGCGTAGCAGAACTTTATACCCTCTGGGTGATTAGTCCACAGTAAACAGAACTTTATACCCCGTGCTGAAAGGTCCATGGCCCCATTACATATAACTTTATACCCCATGCTGAAAGGTCCACGGCCCATTACATACATCATATATCCGTGCTGATAGGTCCACGGCCCCATAACATATTTTATACCCTGCTGTTGACTCACAGGTCACGCTTTTATACCTTGCTTTCGCAGGTGTGACTTTTATACCTTGCGATCAACCAGCAGCTATTTTGTCTTTCGAAAACTTTAAACTTTTCTTGTAAACACATGTTCTTTCGCAAACCAAATCTCAAATCAAATGCAAGTGCCCATGTCATGATGCAGGATGCACATGTAACTTCGTATCAAACATGTAACACACACACACACACATACTTCTTACATATCAAGTATACGGTCTTGCACCTCAAACACTCCATGTTCGTATCTTTCCAAGTCCGTTCGTCTTACTAATTCACTCAGGATTCAATCTTATTCTTACTTGATCAAACTTACCATCTACACCTCAATTGCACCTCAAATACCTTTGCATTTTATGTTCAGAAGAAGTGTATAAAGTTACTACACATACATAGGGCGCCTAAAGGGGTCAAAAAGACTTCCAGTATACTTGGAACGCCACATGAGGCGCCTAAAGTGGCATAAAGCGCCTATACTAAGCGTTCGAAGTGTTCGGGGATGTGCCGTAGACATTGAACGCCTACATGAAGCGCCTAATGTGACATATAGCGCCTAATGTAGGTGTTCGAAGTGTACGGGAATGCTTCAAGACACATTGAACGCTACATTAGGCGCCTAATGTGACTTGAAGCCCCTAATGTATGTGTTCGAAGTGTTCTGACGGTTCTAAACTGCAGTTTTTCTGCAGTAACTTCCACCCAACACCTTTCTTCTTCAACCCTTTCATGTTCAACCCTTCAAGGTCCAGCTTAGCTCCTGGATTCATCATGCTTAACACACAACTAACATGATTTGATTCTTAAACAAGTAACTAGTATCCACCCTAAACCTTCTGTCACCCACAACCTTCAATAGATATCTTCAAACCTTTCAACGCAACAAGTCTTACAACAACGCCAACATTCATCCTTCCACTCCCTGCAAACACACTCAAAGCATCTAAGGTGTAATCACCAAACTTAAGAACTTACACAAGGACAATGAACACATCATGTATAACACTCTTGTGGACATATTTAACAACAAAGATCACAACATAACTATTTTCAAATATTGGCCCAAAGAACATAACTTTACTCAACAACAACAACAATTACACATATAATAAAGCATTTAGCATAGACAAGTCAAAACTACTAATGTGTGATCCAAGTTTTCTCTTTGTAAGAACATAGGGCCTAAGGTAAAAAAATTTGCGTAAAGCGTATAGAAAGATTACTTGCCTTTGTTTCTAGTTAAGCTTATGAATCTACTGCAGAATTTCGGTAAGGATGGCACCTAGGTTGACTGCAAGTTCTTCTTTCTCTTATTCTTCCTTTTTCTCTTTCTTTTCTCTCTCTTTTCCCTCAGAATTTTCCCTTCTCCTTTGTTGGCCTCCTAACCTGCGGCTGATGGGTGGGAAGTTATACAAATGCTGTGTAACTTCCCCCCACATGTAGTTGGCAAAGTTTGGCATTTTGGCCAAATTCCCTCAATTTCCACTTTTGTTTACTTTCCTCCCTATATTTTGTTTTAATTACACTTCATACCCTAGACATTTAATGAATTCATATTTTAAATTGTTTTTTAATTACTAAAGCCAGACTTAAAAATTACGGGGTATGACATGTGATGAAGCGGGTTTTGTGCAATATTTATAGCTGAAGTATTATCACACAAAATAGGTATTTTTGAAAATTTTATATTATAATCATTTATAGTGTGTGACATCCATAATAATTGAGCATAACAAGAGGTGACCGAAATATATAAGGATTCCGCGGTAGAAAGAGCAACACTATTTTGTTTCCTGGAAAACCAAGAAACAAGACAATCTCCAAGAAATTGACAAGTTCCGGATGTGCTCTTCCTATCAACAAGACTCCCAGTATAGTCGGACTCACTATAACCTCTAAGATTAAAGCATGCATTCTTGGGATAAAACAAACCAAACTTCAAAGTCCCACTAAGATAACGAAATATACGTTTTACCGCAATAAGATGCATTTTTCTAGGATCACTTTGAAATCTAGCACATAAACAAACAACACGCAAAATGTCCGGTCTACTAGCGGTTAAATAAAGTAGACTACCAATTATGCCACGATACAAGGTTACTTCAATTTGCTTTCCCTTTTCATCTTTGTCAAGTTCAAACTTGTGCTCATAGGAGTGTTCACATTTCTTCCTTCACCAAAGTTGTACGTTTTGAGCAAATCTTTTGTTTACTTGGTTTGAAAAATGTACACTCCATATTGGGTTTGCTTGATTTGGAGTCCAAGGAAATAAGTGAGTTCTCCCATCATACTCATTTCAAATTCACCTTGCATCAAACTAGCAAATTCCTCACAAAGAAGATTGTTAGTAGCACCCAAAAATAATATCATCAACATATACTTGAACAAGCAAATGATGTTTACCTTGTTCTTTGATAAACAAGGTTGTGTCCACTTTACCTCTTGAAAAGCCACTATTAAGAAGAAAAATGTATTCAACCTATCATACCAAGCTCTAGGAGCTTGTTTAAGGCCATAGATGCCTTTTTAAGCTTATAAACATGATGTAAAGAATCCAGGAGGTTGAGCCACATATAACTTTTCTTGAATAATTCCATTCAAGAAAGCGGATTTAACATATATTTGGTAAAACTTGAAATCCTTGTAACAAGCATAAGCTAACCACATTCTTATAGCTTGAAGCCATGCTACGTGTGAGATGTTTCATTAAAATCAATCCCCTCTTCTTGACGATATCCTTGAGCAACTAATCTAGCCTTATTTCTTGTGACATTGCCTTGATCATCTATTTTGTTACGAAATACCCATTTTGTGCCAACAATGGGATGATCATGAGGTTTGGGAACTAATTCCCAAACATCACTTCTTTCAAATCGATTTAGCTCTTCTTGCATAGCATAAAATCCAATCCTCATCAAGAAGTGCTTCTTTTATATTTTTGGGTTCTAAAAGTGACACAAATGCATTTTCTCTATATTGTCTCTTAGTAGTAATACCACGATTTATATCACCCATGAGTAGTTCATGATGATGAGAGATTTTATGCTTAAATGACTTAGGAAGATTAGATATATCCCCTCCAACTTCCTCATAATCACTTTCCGGAAGAGACAAATGATCATTTTCAATATGTTCATCATTTTCAGGAAGATGAGATGTATTGACCACATTTTGTGTATCATCAAAATGAGCTTGTGAAATATCTCTATTTGATTCACTTTGGTCTTTGACACTAGGTGGATGAGTTCCTTCAATGGGATCAATTTTTAAGTCAATAAAGATTTTTCCTTTAGGTGATTCATCAACAATTTCATCTTGATGAACAACTCTAAGAACAATATCAAGACCATCTTCTTGAGAAGTTTCACCTTCAACATCTTCATTTTCCTCATTGAGTTTAGTTTCATCACTAAGTGATTCACTAAACTTAACATGAATAGATTATTCCACCTTTTTGCTTCTTTTATTAAATACACGAAATGATTTACTATTTGAGGCATAACTTAAAAATATGCCCTCATCCGCTTTGAAATCACGCTTGTCCAAGGTGTCTTTAATGTTAAGTATGAAACACTTACAACCAAACACTTTGAAATACCCAATGTTAGGAACTTTTCCATTCTAAAGTTCATAAGGAGTCATATTTAGATATAGTCTCAAATAAACACGATTAATTACATGACAAGTGGCATTAACCGCTTCGACCTAAAATTACTTGGGCAAGCCGAACTCATTAAGCATTGCCCTACTCATTTCTTGTAGGGTTCTATTCTTTCGTTCGGCTACACCATTTTGTTGTGGAGTTATTGGAGCAGAAAAGTTATGGACAAACCCTTTGGATATACAAAACCTTTGAAAGTCTCCATCAAACTCTCCACCACGATCACTTCTAATCGTCTTAATGGTGTCACTCATGTAATTTTCCAATTGCCTACATAAACCAATGAACTCATGACATGCAACACTTTTCTTAGCAAGAAACATTACTCATGTATATCTAGTATAATCATCTACTACCACAAATGTGTGATGTTTAACACCCAAGCTTTTTGTACCAATATCCCCATACAAATCCATATGTAACATTTGTAGGGGTTTGGAGGTGGAAATATTTGTTTTGAGCCTAAAACTTATTTTCACAAGCTTTGCTTTTTGACAAGTGCTACAAAGTTCTTGGCTTTCAAAATTCATTTTGGGAAGCCCTTGAAATTTTTCATTTCCACAAATATATTTAAATGTTTTAAAACAAACATGTTCGAGGTGCCTATGTCATAGTTGTGCCAAATCATTGTTAGCAACTAAAAATGACACATTTTGTGAAACCAAATCACTTATGCTAAGTTTGTAAAATATTTTTTATCTCTTAAAGCTTCAAACATAACAACATCATCCTTTTTCACAATACATTTTGTTTTCACAAATGTAACTTCGTAATTGGCATCACACAATTGGCTCACACTTATCAAATTATACTTAAGCTCATCCACACAAAGTACATCACTAATAGAGAAAGAATCGTTACCCACTTTACCATATCCTTTGATTTGGTCTTTGCTACTCCAAAGTACACAACTCCTCCATCTTGCATAGCGACCTTATAAAACAATCTTTTGTTTCCCGTCATATGGTTTGAACAGTCCACGACATATTGGACGTCTTTGTTCTTGATGTCTCCATTTAGTGCTAGGGCCTACAAATTCAACATATGATGTTGGTACCCTTTTAGTTTTGGGTCCTTGAGGGTTATTAACATGCACTTGACCCTTTGGCACCCATACAAGATGTGTATTACTCTTAGCTTTACAAACTCTTTCTACATGTCATTTCTTGTTGCGATTAAAACATATAGGTATAGGTTTGTGAAAGTGAGAATGATCATGATGCATTTGTGTAGACATAATAAGTGATTCATGTTTATGCACAATCTTCCTTGATACTAAGGAAGAGTTCTTTGCAACGAATTTAACCAAAGGTTTTGAATTCTTTGTTCCTTTTACCTTCCTATTAGGCATATGCCTTTGTTTCTCAAAGATGATTTTGATTCTTTGAATGAGGGAGTGAATGCATTATTTGGTTTTGCAAATTTAATCAAAGGCATAGATGAAGGTTTCATACTCATACTAAATGCATCATATCCTAATCCGGTTTTATCAATGCTAGCCCTTTGACTAATTAGTATCTTGTTTAAAGCATGCTTTCCCTCAAACATGTTCTCCATTGTGCACAAATGAATTTCACTTTCATATATTAAATAACAATTCTCATTGGCAACTACCTTATACATGGCCATAAGAATATCATACTCAAGTTGCAACGCAATGTTGTTTTGCAAGCGTGACATTATACTCATTTATGCATTCCCTAAAATCTCGTTTGACACGCTTATATTTAAGACTTAACAAACCATTCTTCTCAATCATATCATCAAATTCATCTTGCATTTTATAATGAGAAGATCTAGTACGTACATACATCTTATCTTCGATGGCTATGAAACAAGAATACTCCATTTCAAGATCATCATCACTTATAGCTATAAGAGTAAGATCCTTGTCATCATCATAGTCACATTCGGAGTCAGATAGGCCCAATGAGCTACCTCCGCTTGAAGAGCCTTCTTCTTTTGGTAGATGGCCTTCTTATATCTTGGGTGCAGATCCTTCACTCTTCAATCTTTCATGAAGTGACCATATTTTCCACATTTGTAACATTTGTTTTCTTGGTCCTTCATCTTATCTTTTTCTTTCAATAGAGTTCTCTTGATAAATCTTTTAGCCTCATCTCCATTCTTTCTAGCAAATATTTTGAACCTTCTTACAAGAAGTCCAAACTCATCATCCGAATCCTCCGTGTCACATACCAACGCCTTGGATGAATGTTTGATAGGATCATTTTTCTTTTGTTCCTCAAGTTGAATCTCATGAGTCATAAGATTCCCATACAATTAATCCAATGTAAGAGTTTCAGGATCTTTTGACTCTTCTATGGCCGTCGCCTTTGGATTACATTCTCTTCCAAGATATTTAGAAGTCGATGGTTAAGATCCTCTTGTTCGATCTTCTTTCCCACCGTATTAAGCAAGTTTACAAGTTTAGTGAACCGTTCGATGGTTTCTTCTATCTTTTCACCTTTAGGGACGGAAAAATTATAGAATTGCTTGATTAACATCCCTCCTTGCCTTTCTAACTGGAGAAGTACCCTCATGGATCATTTCTAACTTTACCCATGCTTCATGAGCTGATTGAACACCTTGAATCTTAGCTCTCTTATTTGGAGTTAGATAACTATTCAAGATGTCAAGAGCTTTTCCATTTATAGCAAATAACAACTCTTCTTCATGGGTTGGATTATCATAGTCAATAGGAGCCTTTGAGCCCTTAGTAACTTCTTTCAAAATGCAGTATCCACAACCCCTAAGATGGGTCTCCATGTTGGATTTCCATAGAGAATAATTATTTGGATCAAACATAGATACTTTGGTATGAATGTTTGATACGTAAGATATCAAATTTTCTTGTCTTCTTCTTCTTGTTTTAGAAGACTCACCACCCAAAGATTTCCAATCATAAAGTGTTCCTTCCATACTAGATAGGATCAAGCCTTGCTATTTGACTACCAAACAATCAAGGTTCGGCTCTGATACCAATTGTTATGTCTTTGAAACAAACTAGAAGGGGGGTTGAATAGTGTGTTAATACAAGTATGGTTCTTTTTCGAATCTTTTTGCAACGGAAGTGGTATAACCAATACTTGAAGTGTTCTTTGAAGAAAATAACTTGAAGAAACAAAAGAACACCAAATTTATAGAGGTTCAAGTAAAAGATTCTACTCATTTATCTTTTTGCTTTGAACAAGAAGGATTTTTGAACAAGAAAATTGTTATTTCTCTTTGGGGAGAAACAACAACCAAATCAAATACAAGAACAAACTAGGTTCAACAAACCTAGCTCAAGAACAATGAAAACCCAGCCTCTTTGAAGCCTAGCCTCCTCAAGATCTTCTTTGCACCAAAGAGACCTTTTATAGAGTATGATGTAGCTCCTAATCCATCAACTAGCTCTTGGAAGCTTGAGTTTTTCTCCAAAAAAGAAGCAGCCTTGCTACTTGACCAACAACCTAAATCTTGCTCCTCACAATCCTCACTTAGAAGAAAATCACTTCTTCTTTACAATCACACACTCTCAACAATAAAGTAATATTACAATGATTTTGAGAGCAAAAACACAAATGAAGACTTGAGAGCTTGAGGTAGAAAGTTATCTTCAAAAACGAAGTCTTTTAAGCCTCATGGAGGGAAATTGCAACCGTTGGAGAGAAGAGAAGAGGGAAAGAAGACATCCTCTCACATGTTGACGCCTCATCACCTTGAAAGAGTCTTCTTAAGAGTGTTCAAGACATCTTGGGGAATGTTTTCCTTTTGAGTTAAACAATAGAGAATGTTCCCCACTCCTTTGATTGGGAAAAACAAAAGTATTATTGTCCATCAAGCTTTTGAATTAACAATAGAGGAATGTTCTCCACTACTTTGGATGGGAAGAATAAAAATACTTTTTGTCTAAAGAGTGTAAGAGAGAGAGAAAGATTAAACCATTTTGAACTTTCAATTCGTGCTCTTCAGTCATTCTGTTTGAAACTCTTCGTACTAGATGGAGCGCTCGATGTAGTGTTCGAAACTCTCTGTCCAGGAGTTTCTTGTTTCTCTTACCTGATAGAGTGCTTTTATGTCATGTTTGAAACTCTCTGTCCAAAGACTTAATTTATCCTTTACAAGATGGAGCGCTCGATGTAGTGTTCGAAACTCTCTGTCCAAGAGTTTATTATTTCTCTTACCTGATAGAGTGCTCTTATGCCGTGTTTGAAACTCTCTGTCTAAAGGCTTTATTTTATTATTACAGCATGAAGCGCTCTATTCAAAGTTTAATGACTTAATAGAGCATTTCTTTAGCTATATTTTCTTGAGGAGTAACATGTCCAATTTGCATGTGAAATTCCTTAAACTTTTGCTTTTGAAACTTCTCTTTTTGTGAAAATTATCAAAACAAATCTTGACACCAACATCTAATTTGTCCGGCCGGTAAGAGTGACACAAACCAGTTGACCTGGCAGAATGGCAGGTCCCTCAAGTCTTACACCAGCTTCTCAGGTTTGGCCACACAAACCTTGTAAGGGTTGCACAGGGGTCACATGACACCTTCTTGATGCGAATTACGTTTTTACGTCTGCATCAATAAAGTTAGTGCCACAGACATCACCTCCGTTATTGTCGCTACCTCAGCTAAACTTTAACCTTAGCGAGGGACCTTACTCCACTCAACTTGACAGATCAGCAAGACGTGAGAGGCCCACCGAAATTCTCCTCAGCTTAGCACAGAAGTCACTTGCTAGAGCAAACACCTGCTAGCGAGAAGTTTATACATGCAACTCGATACGTAGCGACATTAACAGCCGTGCACAAGCTAGACATGAGACTTTTAGCATTCTTCCATAACACGTCAACATGCGTGGCTACCGAGGTCATATAAAAGAGGTAGTCACATCCAACAAAGGACCAACTTCGTTCCCGATACACAAAAATTCCAGCAAACACACGAATATGAAATAGTTTCTTTAAATTTTAATATAAACACCATGATTATTGATAAAACCACAAATGACTTGAGCATGGAGGCTTTTACCTTAAGTAAATCTCCGAAGCCTCTAGCGTTGTTCACTCGTGCAGATTTCTGAGAATGTTAGTTTTGACAACAAATAATGTCTCCGATCTAAGGCGATTATCTGAATCAACTCCAATCTAAGATGATTTTCATATCCATGTCATTTTTTTATTTGCACTCAACTTGATTAATATAATGATTCCTAAAAATATAAGACTCTTCTTATGTGATTTATGGTTGCCAATGCATAACTATTACATATTGTTAATCATTATTTGTAACCAATAAGATATACTAAAGTATGAGGAAGTGTGATTGAAGACTTGTTCAACACCTAACTAGATAGTGTCTTTAGTTAAATGTTATCCATAGTTTAGTTAGTGTTTATTTTTAGTTTTGTAGTGGTTGTTTATTAAAATAAAATTCCTATCTTTGTGGAGAAGTGGAGTATCATTGTGAAGAAGTGGAGTAGTGTAGTAAGTTAGGTTTGTGGTTCCTAGGTTGTAGGACGTGAGAACGTGGGTTGCTTAGTGTTTCGGTTGTTTTTCATTTTCCTTTACGTATGTATCGCAGCTATGCTTGAAAGAGTATGACTTTCAGAGAATAAGAAAAAATTTGCTGCCCTCTTTTTCGTGTTCTCTTAATTTTTCGTGAGCTCCAATTTTTCCTTTGTCTGCATTTCTCTTGTTTCACAATTGGTATCAGAGCCATCAAACTCAAACAATCTCAAATTTGTTTCTAACCCCAAAATGAGTGAATTGCAAGTTGTTGGTGGAATTAAGAAACTGAACAATCAAATTATAACACATGGTCAACATGCATGATTTCATACCTGCAAGGACAAGATCTGTGGGAGGTGGTTAATGGCAGTGAGACTACATCACCAGATGTAGAAGACACCACTAGAGTGTTACGAAAATGGAAGATCAAAGCTGGGAAAGCTATGTTCGTGTTAAAGACAACTGTTGAAGAGGATGTGTTGGAACATATCCGGGATTCAAGAACGCCAAAGGCAGCGTGGGACACGCTTGCAAAGCTATTCTCAAAGAGAAATGACACACGGTTGCAGCTACTTGAAAGTGACTTGCTGTCAATTTCTCAAGGTGATTTATCCATTGCTCAATACTTCCATAAGGTGAAAGCACTGTGTCGTGAGATTTCTAAGTTGGATCCTGAGGCTCGCATTGGAGATACTAGGACAAAAAGAATTATAATTCATGGTCTCAAACCTGAGTTCAGAGGGTTTGTAGCTGCTGTACAAGGATGGCCTGTTCAACCATCACTTGTAGAATTTGAGAATTTGTTGGCTGGGCAAGAGGCATTGGCCAAACAGATGGGAGGAATGACCATGAAGAGTGATGAGCAAGCAATGTATGCTGGTAAAAGCAAATGGAATAGCAGGCAAAATTTTTCAAACCAAAGGAGGAAGGGGCCGAATGGTATGGACCAGCAGTGTGAAGATTCAAACGACGGTAAACCTGAATTTAGCAGGAAAAATTTTGGAGGCAAGTGTTACAATTGCGGGAAGAAGGGGCATAGATCCCGTGACTGCTGGTCAAAGAAAAAGACAATGGAGAGCAATGTAGCAGCATCCAAAGAAGAAGAGGAGTGGGATGTTGAAGCAATGGTTGCCATAGAGGAAGAGAAGGGGTCGGCCACTAACAGAGAACGTGCCTTCATGGCTACGTCTAGGCATGTTAATTACGAGATGGATTGGATTGTAGATTCTGGATGTTCAAACCACATGACGGGTGACAAAGAAACGCTTGAAGATATAGCAGAATATAAAGGCAATCGTGTTGTTGTGACTGCTAACAACACAAAGTTGCCTATTGTGCACATAGGGAAGTCAGTCATACCACTCCAGCAAGCCGAAATTGGAGTACCTCTTCAAGATGTTTATCATGTGCCAGGTATGACAAAGAATTTGCTTTCTGTTGCTCAACTAACAGCAGCGGGACGTTATGTTGTGTTTGGTCCAAAGGATGTGAAGGTGTTTCAACACCTTGAAATAAAAGAAGATCCAGTGATGGAAGGAAAGAAAGTGGACTCTGTATATGTAATGTCAGCAGAAGCAGTGTATGTTGATAAAACTAGGAGGACCGAATCTGCGGACTTGTGGCATGCAAGATTGAGTCATGTAAGTTACAGTAAGCTTGACATCATGATGAAGAAATCTATGTTGAGAGGATTACCTAATCTTGAGGTAAGAAAAGATGTTGTGTGTGATGGATGTCAATATGGCAAGGCACATCAATTGCCATATGGAGAATCAAAACATCAAGCTTCGACCATCTTGGAGCGTGTGCATTCGGATGTATTTGGACCCGTGAAGCAACCTTCGATCAAAGGTATGAAATACATGATCACATTTATTGATGATTGTTCAAGATATGTGTGGATGTATTTTATGAAGGAAAAGTCAGAAGGTATTGCAAAATTTAAAGAATTCAAAGAAGAGGTAGAAGCAAGGCACGGCAAGAAGATTTTGTGCCTTCACACTGACAATGGTGGAGAATTTACTTCAGATGAATTTCACAAGTTTCTGCATCAAAACGGAATCCAAAGGCAGTTAACGTGTGCCAACACACCCCAACAGAATGGAGTTGCAGAACGCAAGAACAGACACTTAGCTGAGGTATGTCGCCGTATGCTTCATGCCAAATCTGTACCCGGGAGGTTTTGGGCTGAGGCTATGAGAACTGCAGTTTATGTGACAAATAAGTTGCCTCAACAGAAACTTAATTTTCATTCTCCCTATGAACTTGTAATGAATGAAATTCCTACTGTAAGTTACTTTCGTGTGTTTGGTAGTGTATGCTATGTTTTCATACCTAACTATTTACGAAGTAAGATGGAAAAGAAAGCAGTCAAGTGCATATTTGTAGGGTATGATGAAAGCAGGAAAGGTTGGAGATGTTGTGATCCCTTAACTGGACGATGTTATGTCTCAAGAAATGTTGTGTTTGATGAAGCAACTGCATGGTGGCCTACAGAAAATCAGCACCATGGTGATCAAGGTGCTTCGGCTGTGCAAGGAAGTAATGCAACGCATATTCAACTTGGAAATGATGTGAACGAAGAAGAAGTGGAGCAACAAGAGCAGCTTACTCCAGATGACCATGATGAGCACGTTGATGTACCACAAGAAGCTGAAGTGGGCGAAACCAATTCAGCACCCAGAAGGTCCGAAAGATTCAGGAGGCCTAATCCCAAATATGCCAATGCGGCTATTGTTGAAGAAGTGCCAGAACCAGAGAGTTTTGATGAGGCAGTGAAGAATGAAGAATGGATTAAGGCCATGAAAGAAGAAATTTCAGCACTAGAGCACAATCAAACCTGGGAGCTTGTACCAAAGCCAAAAGATGTAAGTCCTATTTCATGTAAGTGGGTTTACAAATTAAAGAAGAGAACTAATGGTTCAATTGAAAGGTACAAAGCACGTTTAGTTGCACGTGGATTTTCTCAGCAGTATGGCTTGGACTATGAAGAAACATTTAGTCCTGTAGCAAAGATAACAACTGTGCGAGTGTTGTTAGCAATGGCGGCTAACAAAGGTTGGAGACTGTTTCAGATGGATGTTAAAAATGCCTTCTTGTATGGTGAGTTGGATCATGACATATACATGACACAACCAGTGGGGTTCGAAGATCATGAACGTCCGCATCATGTATACAAGCTAAAGAAGGCACTTTATGGGTTGAAACAGGCCCCAAGAGCTTGGTATGGTAAGATTGCTGAATTTCTTGTTTACTGTGGCTATAAAATGACAAATCCGGATTCAATTTTATTTATTAAGAAGTTTGAGTCAAGAATAGCCATAGTATTGGTGTATGTTGATGACTTAATTATCACTGGAGATGTTAATGATGAAGTGTTGCAAGTTAAGAAAAATTTATCCATACGGTTTCATATGAAGGAACTTGGCCAACTTAAACATTTTCTTGGATTACAAGTTGAACATTTGGATAATGGAATTTTGTTGCATCAAAAAAAATATGTCATGGATTTGTTGAACAAATTTGGGATGTTAGCTTGTAAACCGGTGAATACTTGTTTAGAACCAAATGTTAAGTTAAGTGCTTATGAAGGAGAAAGTCTTGAGGATGCCGTGTTGTACCGAAAACTGGTTGGCAGTTTAATTTATTTGACACTAGCCAGGCCAGATATTTCTTGCGCAGTTGGCATAGTTAGTCATTTTATGCAGAGTCCAAAGAAACCTCACTTGGAAGCAGTTAAGCGGATATTGCGGTATATCAAAGGAACCAGCAGTTGGGGCGTGTGGTATGGAAGAGACGCCGAGCTTAAACTGAGAGGGTTTTGTGATGCTGATTATTCTGGGGACTATGATACACGAAGGTCAACTATTGGATTTGTTTTCATGTTGGGATCAGGGGCAGTATCTTGGTGTAGCAAGCTTCAACCCACTGTGTCTTTATCAACAACTGAAGCTGAATATAGAGCATCAGCTATGGCAGCTCAAGAGTGCGTATGGCTTGTACAGGTTTTGAATGAACTATGTCAAAAGAGTGTGGATAGCGTGCGGTTATATTGTGATAATTTGTCTTCAATATAGTTAGCGTGCAATCCAGTTTTTCATGCAAGAACTAAACATGTTGAGGTACATTATCATTTCACTAGAGAAAAAGTGTTGCAAGGAGAAATTGAACTGCAGCATATTGATACTCATAATCAAGTTGCGGATGTGTTCACGAAAGGCTTCAATGGAAACAAGTTGGTGGAATTTCGTCGTCAACTAGGCATGAGAGACGTGCCTTGAATCGAATGCAGCGAGTAGGTGTTGAGGGGGAGAATTGAAGACTTGTTCAACACCTAACTAGATAGTGTCTTTAGTTAAATGTTATCCATAGTTTAGTTAGTGTTTATCTTTAGTTAAGTAGTGGTTGTTTATTAAAATAAAATTCCTATCTTTGTGGAAAAGTGGAGTATCATTGTGAAGAAGTGGAGTAGTGTAGTAAGTTGGGTTTGTGGTTCCTAGGTTGTAGGACGTGAGAACGTGGGTTGCTTAGTGTTTCGGTTGTTTTTCATTTTCCTTTACGTATGTATCGCAGCTATGCTTGAAAGAGTATGACTTTCAGAGAATAAGAAAAAATTTGCTGCCCTCTTTTTCGTGTTCTCTCAATTTTTCGTGAGCTCAATTTTTCCTTTGTCTGCATTTCTCTTGTTTCACAGTGATATGTTGGCAGTAAGGACGATAAAGAAATTGAGCGGCCACTTCGAACCATTATCATATTTCGTATTGTATAGAAATAAAATATCTTGTAATTGCACATTGGTTATATTAAAATCAAGGAAGCATAAGCTATCTACTCTTCAAGTAGAACCAGACTTTCAACAAAATTAACATCCACGCCCCCATACGGAATATGACCAACCACTTTCCAACCTTCATCATCATAATAGTCAGGATCATCATAATTAGCATTGTCATCACGGTCCAACCGAAGCCTCTCTACCGCACTCAAGTCATCAAGGTTTATTGCACCGATCCGTGGAGGCCGTGTATTCCAATATATAATTCTGCCACTGAGACTGAATCCAACAATATCATTATAAAAAGAACCATAATTGTCACTTTCATAAATGAACTCCTTCCACTTGACCTGCCCACTGCTGTCCCTCTCCATCACAAAGACACCGATCCTCCACACACCTTCCCATCCGGCAGCCATCAGTGCAGGTGAACCATTTTTCTTAAGCATTTCATAAGGATTTTCAAGACCAAGCTCATAATGAGGAGCAGGTGTATCTATTTCGTGAAACAGTTCAGTATACAGGTCTAAGCATTGCAAACGGTATGGCTTCCTACCATGACAGGGTGTCCAATACAGGCATCCATCCACAAAAGTCCCAGGTTCAATACAAGGAAGAACGTCAGTTGGCGCATCTATAACCTTCCATTTCCCACTGTTAAGACTGTAAATTTCTGCTTTAGTATTCCTAACAGGAGAATCGGAATTAGTAATAGAACAAAAAATCCGAACCACCTTGTAATCATTCTGCACCTCGCAATACCCAAAACCTAATACAACATTAGTGGCAGCCTCTTCAAGCAAGTCCAAGTAGCATGAACACTCTGCATTTAATTTCTTATACTTCTGGATGGACGGGTTAACTAAGTAAATATCACGGCCATGATGGTCATCATGAAAATCGGTTAGGCAAACCAACCCGTTACAAGATCCGACCAAATATAGATCCTCAGTCCGAGTTTCGAAAGGGAATTTAAGTGGAAATTGAAGTTCCGGGTGGCGGGTCAGGACATTATTATTGTCAGTCATGAGTAGGATATGTTTCTCTTGCATTCGTTGTAGGACAACAAGAATATAGTTATTGTAAGGATTAGAAACGGATAGGGCGAGGTGGGCAGAGATGAAGGCCTGGGTTTTAATGATGAAAAGCCACCTCTTGCAAACACAAAGGGACCGGACAATCGATTTGATAGGCAGCCGTATGAGGATGGCAATAACCAATTCGTCAGGAAGATCAACAACAGATTCAGATTCACCCTCAAGAGTCACAGGGGACAAGTTCTTGGGTGACTCATGCCCCTTTGTTTCGGACATGTCTGTTAAAGTTTGTCCTTGGTCTTCTTCCTTCTTAATGCCTTCCTGGACAAAAATATAGGGAAGTCAATCAAGCAATTAACATTTTTCTAAAAAAAAATGTTTCTGTAGCTTTGAATCTTGTGATGCAGTTATCAAAGGGCATATAGAAATAAAGTTAAAAAAACAATTAATTTTCAATAAACGCAGCCCAATTAGAAAAAACAAAAATCTAAAAGGTTTTTTCTCTATGTCACTGACGGTGTAGAAAGGACGGCTGGACGAAGGCAGAGAAAACGTCTGAAACATTGAAACAATTCAGAGATAATCTTAAAATACAAAAAACAAATTCTACAAATGAAAAAAAAATGAAACAAAAAACGATAGCTTTATTCGTTTTCACCTGATGATTTTTCTAGCAAAACTATGTCAAAACACTCATCATTCACATACCAAAAAAATGAATAAGTACGAACTTAAGGCATCTAAAAAAATATTTGCAGAAATCACAGATCAAGAATTGAATATTAAGAAAGTTCGACAGAAACCTGAATCTGAAACTGCTGTAATCTATCCTCTAACATCCTTTGTTTTTTTCTCTTTTTTCCTTTGAACTTTGAAATCTAGGCAAATCTTTATAGGAATCCTTTTGTATTTTATAGAGGTGGAAAAGGACCATTGATGTTCCGACACTAACACTCACGTGTACTTTACTTCAAATCCGTTACACATTTACATGGACCTTACATGTGGGGTCAACTCTTGGTGTGTTTTGGCAAAGAAAATCTCTTAATCTATTTTATGTCCTATTGTCTAAAGAGTTAGAATCTTCTAATACATTCCATGTTTTATTTGCCATCCCACTTAATCAGATGATGATTGTTTGTATTTAATTCATCTAAAATAGTTATATATTACATGATCTCATTAAATAGGATAAAAATAAGGCATAGTAGAGATAAAAGTTCTTTACCCTCTCAATTACTTATGTGGCATAATTCCATTAAAAGGGGCAGAAAGTGAATAGATGATGAGTTGGAAAATCTTCTTCCATTTTGATACTAATAGATATCAATGACAAACAGGTTGGATTTAGATTCGTGGGTTTGCATGTTTCAAAAGTCCACACCCAACCTATTCAGGTTGGCACGTTATTTTCGGCTTGTCCGCCATCCTATTTTTGATTTGGGCAATTTGATGCGTTGGCAAGTTTGGAAGATCGAATGTCAAGGATTTGTGGGCCGATAGCTTACATCTTAGTCTAATAAGTCGAGTTTGTAAAGAGTTTATTGAATTATCGGGTTGGATTTGATAGGTTTGTCAGCCTATTTTCGGGTTTTACTACAAAAAAAGGTTAATTACTGACCACCTAGAACAATCGGTAAACTATAAAAAAACGGTCGGTAGATAACGGTCGCTAAACATCGATCGATAAACAGTGGTTGACAAATGAAATTCACGATTGTTTGAAAGCGGTTGGAAAATAGTGACGCATTTAGAAACTGTACAGAGAAACGGTCGCAAATTACTGATTGTTTACATTGTTGCAAATTACCGACTGCTTTGGCGCTCGCAAATTACTCACGGCTTTGACGGTCGTAAATGAGCGACGGCTTTGATGGACGTAAATTAGCGACTGTTTTGACCGTCGTAAATTAGCAACTCTTTTAGCTGTCGCGAATTAGCTACTGTTTTAGCGGTCACAAATTATCAACTGTTGTATCGGTCGCAAATTACCAACTTTTTTAGCGGCAATAAATTACCAATTGTTTTATCAGTCGTAAATTACTGAATTTACAATTCATCACCATAAATTAGCAACTATTTTAGCTGTCACAAATTACCTACTGTTTTAGCGGTCACAAATTACCGACTGTCGTATCGGTCGCATATTACCGACAGTTTTAGCGGTAATAAATTAACAATTGTTTTATCGGTCGCAAATTACTGAATTTACAAATCACCGCACAAATACTGACAGCTTCAACGGTCGCATGTACCGATAAACGAATGCTAATTACCGATAAACAAACGCCAAATTGACGAACTTTCTAATTTCAGAAGGTTTCTCTCAGTCAAAGAATGATTATACATTGTTTACAAAGTTTTCAGGGTGGATGATGTTATTGTGGCAAGCAAGGATTTGCCAGCAATTGAAGAGAATAAGAGGGCTTTGAACTTGAAATTTCAAATAAATATCCTGGGAAGCCTAAAATACTTCCTTGTTATTGAGGTTGCCAGATCACATAGGAGGATGGTGCTTAACCAGAAAAAATATTCCTTGGAGTTATTGGAAGAGACAATATTCTTAGGGTCTAAGCATACAACAACAGCAATGGAGAGCCATGTGAAACTAGTTCAGAATGACTCAGATCCCTTAGATAACATCACTGAGTATAGAAGACTTGTGGGAAAGCTAATATACCTCAAAATCACTAGGCTTGACATTACCTTCAGTGTTTAACAACTGAGTCAGTTTTAAGATTGCTGCAATGCAAACCATTTAAAGGCTACACATAGGGTCTTGAAATACCTAAAGCGTTCAATTGGCCAAGACATTTTGCTACATAGAAGTGGAGATTTGAAGTTGAAGGGATTTATGGATTCATATTTGGTAGGTTGCCAAGAAGCTAGAAGATCTGTAACTGGATATTGTGTGTTCTTGGGTGACAGTCTGGTGTACTGGAAAGCCAAAAAGCAGAAGACGGTGTCCACATCCTCAGCAGAAGCAAAATATACAGCGATGGCCTCAGCAGTGTGTGAAGAGCAATGGTTTTTTTTGCCAAGATTTGATGCTTTTTGAACAAGTACTTGTGGAGCTATTTTTTGATAGTAAAATTGCATTATACATTGCTGAAAATCATGTGTTTCATGAGAGAGCAAAGCACATAGAAATTGATTGCCATATAGTGAGGAACATAGTGCAGCAACAGGTGATTAAGTTGATGCTAGTAAGGACGCAGCTTTAGTTATATGACATGTTCACTAAGGCACTGAACAGCAGAAGGTTGGTGAGCTAAATATGATGTTGGGGACATAAAACATATACATCAAGCTGAGCTGAGGGAGGGGGTGTTGCGAGTTGTGTTCAAGGAGCTTAATTTGCGGCACTTAAAGAAGAACAATGCAGCTGGCAATCCAAGTCTCGATCCATGACAAATTGAAGCAGTATCATTGGATTAAAGCTTTAATCTACGGTAGTTACTGATTAGAAGCATATGCATCAATGTGATCAAGCTGGATTGTATGAGAGTGCAGGTGCAGGCGCGAAGCTGGAAAGGAGCAGAAGAAAAGAATAGCGGGAAAGGAATTTAAACATATGAAATGACTTCATTGCCTTTTTTAATTGTACTATAACAAAGTTAGTTAGAAAGGACAGTTTTGTAGTTTCACTAAGGCAGTTATTTTTCTTCTTCCATGTAACGGCTATAAATTTGCCTGCAACAGAATGAATGAATTCCCCCATTTCAAAGCCTCCATCTTCTATGCAATTTTCTTCTTATTAGTTTCAATTTGTGTCATTCAATTTACAATGTGTCTTGAATCATACACATCAAGTTTTCTTCGCGTGATGTATTTGTGATGCTCCTTGTGTTCTTCAGTTTTGTTGATTATCAAAAATTTCACATCATTGCTGCAAGAATATTACTGCTAATTTATGAGAAATCGACAAATACTCTTTATCGAGACAATACGCGATTTAATTTTGTGTATTCCACTGCCTTTGTTTGATTGTTTTCCTCTGCTACTTGTTTTTGTTCTACAATTTGGAGAATTGTTTCATCACTTGTCGTTGTGATGCGAGGAAGCATAAAGTTTAATGACAGAAAGGGA